>CAUDMG010002894.1:1202500-1337500 GCA_958450375.1 Homarus gammarus | reverse complement strand
CCCACCTCTCTCTCTCTCTCTCTCTCTCTCTCTCTCTCTCTCTCCACTCGTCACTCTCAGCAACCATAAAAGCCTTTGATTTAAAACCTGTCCAAAAAAGATGTAGCCCGCTTCTGAATACAAAAGCGACAAGTATTTTGTGTTTTTGTGTGTGTCCTTTCTACTGATGACTGTGATGACGATGACACTTATAGTTATGATGATGATGATGATGATGATGACGATGACGATGACACTTATAGTGATGATGATGGCAATGATGACGATGACACATCCACTGACAATAATGATGGTGATGACGATGACGATAATGATGATGATGATGATGATGATGATGATGATGATGATGAAATGGCGTATATGGATTTTACTCACTTTATTGTTAGGGAATTAAAGGTGAATTTGATCATATAAGTAGCGAGTCTAACATCTGTTTAAGGCAGGTACTTTCCTTGCAATATGTGTACTTTCGTAGTAAGACGTGTAATTTCCCTAACAAGAAGTGTACCTCCCAATTAAGTCAAGTATTTTTTTTTATTACGATATATACACTCTCCATAAATGTTGTAGTATCCTAATACAAAATACTTTCTAAAACCAATGTACTTTCCTTATAACATAAGTACTTCCGACTATATTAACACTAAAAATATATGTACTTTCGTAATAAGTTACGTACTGCCTCATTAACTTCAGATTAATCTTTAGTTCTGCCATAACAAAATATATAAACTTTCGGTATAAACTACAGTACTCCCCCAAAATAATATATATATACTTTCTGAACAAGATATAAACTTATCAAAAATATTATTAAAAGTAAATAAGAAAAAGGTAATTAATTATTTTAGTAATTATTTCCATCAGGTACTAGTTAAGTGAGGCATCAACTTTCTAAATAGGGGAGATACTACGAGCGTCTTTACATAAGAACATAAGAAAATAAGGAGTCTGCAATAGGCCGGTTGGCCTGTGCATGGCAGCTCCTGTCGAGAGTTACTACCACTCTCTATCATCCATGAATCTATCTAGCCTCCTTTTGAAACTTTCCAGAGTTCCCGCACTTACTACAAAGTTGCTAAGCTTGTTCCACTCGTCCACCACCCTATTTGTGAACCAGTTTCTTCCTATCTCCCTCCTAAACGTAAACTTATCCAACTTGAATCCGTTGCTCCGAGTCCTATCCTGCTCGGATATTATAAGAACTTTATCTATATCCCCTTTATTGATTCCTTTCACCCACTTAAATACTTCTATCATATCTCCCGCACTCTTTCTTATGAGGGGAGATACTACGCGCGTCTGTCTGAATGTCAATCAACATATGACTAGAATACAACTTGTGGTTCGTATTTATGTGACTTTTAATTTTACAAAAAAAGAAAAAGAGACGTAGAGGGATAAATTGAGTTCCAGTGAATGAATAAATAATGAGACTCGAGGTATTAAAACAAAAGTAAAAAACAAAACAAAAAAAAACACAATGATAAAATACATTAGAATACAAAAACACAAGAATGCAAAAAAAAAAAACACAGGCATACAAACCCGACAAAATTACAAAAGAAAAATACAAAAAAATATTACCAAAACACAATACAAAAAATACAAGGAAATAAACTTAAACAAATAATAGATGAGGAAGAAACCAGGTTATGTGTTGAGAGAGAGAGAGAGAGAGAGAGAAGAGAGAGAGAGAGAGAGAGAGAGAGAGAGGCAACGTCTAGGTGGAGTCTGATAGGATACCTGTTGCTGGAAGGTTGCCGAGAAAGTAGGACGTTCTCTCTCAAGACGAATCCCTAGGGACTGGTGAGGTGGGCGGTGGGGTGAGGAAGGGGTGAGGTGGGGGGGGTGTGGTGGTGAGGAGGGGGTGAGGTAGGGGGTGTGGTGGTGAGGAGGGGGTGAGGTGGGGGGTGTGGTGGTGAGGAGGGGGTGGGGCGCTACCAGGAGAAAGAACTTCTCTAGGTCAAGGGTAGACAATGAGAAAGGCGTGAAAGTTATGTGGTGAAGATAGGAGGGGTTTTTTCACTTAGGTTTTCTTTCTATTTTTCTGTATCTATCTGTCTGTCTGTCTGTCTGTCTGTGTGTCTGTCTGTCTGTCTCATTTATATTGGTAGAACACAACTATCGAAGGTAATGGCTACCCTTATACCAGTGACCATTAATACTACCTATATTGACCTATAATTGATGACCTTTAATCCTACCTATTGACCTCAGACTCATAACCTATGAAAATACCTCTCCAATATGGTAATACTATAGTCCTATCTCCTTCCAATCAGTAAATAATGGTCGGGTTATCAAAGGTTAGGTTAGGCTAGGTTAGGTTAAATTAGACTAGGTTAGGTTAGGTTAGATTAAGTTAGGTTTGGTTAGGTTAAGTTAGGTTAGGTTAGGTTAAGTTAGGTTAGATTAGGTTAGAGGTACAATAGTCCCCAAATGGTTACAGTATCATACAGGTGATACATTAACTTAGATATGATAAAATCGACCTTAATACGTCTCACATTGTCACCTGGTAATCAAAACTTTGGTCATTTATATTACGTTGGGTGCTGAGATGAAGGTGTGAGTCCTTAGGTAGAGCTGAGGTAACCAAATATTAACGAGACTCTTCTCTTACTCTTAAAAACTTGTGAGTGTTGCAGGAAGAGGAGAACTTTGAGAGAGGATTTGGTTATCGGGGGAAGGGAGGGAAGGAGAGATTAAGGAAGGGGGAGAAGGGAGGGAGGGAGAGATTAAGGAAGGGGGGGAAGGAGGAAAAAAGAAGGGATATACACAGGGGAGGAATGGAAAGAAGGGGGGAGAGAGAGAGAAAGTTCGATGAAGGAGGGAAGGAGAATGAAAGAAGGGAGAGTCAGAGGAGGGAGGGAACGGAGGAGAAAGGAGGAAGAGATCAAGGAGAGAGGGAGGAATATAAAAAAAGGAAGGAGAGAGAGTAAGGAGGGAAAGAGGGAAGAAGGAAGGGCTGAAGGAGGAAGGTGGTGAGGGAAGGAGGGAGGGAGATGGTGAGGGAGGGAAGTGGTGAGGGAAGGAGTTGGTGTGGGAGGGAAGTGGTGAGGGAGGGATGAGAAGGTAGTGTAATTAGGTGTAGTCTTTATTAAAGGTTGTGTTTGATGTTGAAATCAGAACCATAGTTTCAAAAGTGTCTTAATTACCTATGACCCTGGATCTGTGTGTGTGTGTGTGTGTGTGTGTGTGTGTGTGTGTGTGTGTGTGTGTGTGTGTGTGTGTGTGTGTGTGTGTGCGTGGGCGTGTGTTGCTGCAACCATTAATTTCAATCTGGAATATTAGAAATGTTAGTGACATTGTCCAGTAGAGTCATGTGTAGTATCTGTTGTAGGTTACTGTATAAATTCTTCAAGACAACTCACTAAAACGGGTCATATTCTCACAATCTCGTACAATTAGCGCGAAATATTTCCTCGGAAGTATCGTGTTATAAAATTATTATTCATCGTAAATACTGACATGATTTTTTTTTTTTTTTTTTTTTTTTTGGGGGGGGGGGGGGGATCTAAAGGGACGATACTCATTACGTCCTAAACTCCCATCTGGTATTGACTTAATCTATGAAAAAAACAAAGCAAAGGTGAGAACATTATTTCTATCTATTTACAAACAACACAAAATTTTGCATAGATTCATTGCAGTTCTAAGTCCAGGAGAGATGACAGTGCTAACCTAAAGCACATAACCAACACACCAGACTAGGGTTAAAGGCGAATTTCCCTTCATCACACTCCAACTAACAGGAGAGTGGATCATTTACCTAAACGCCTGAAGAGGGTATTAACTTGTACCCATTGATAACTCTTCAAGATATACCAGACTCTGAAAATATGGCGAGGGATATTCATGCATATATGAATACTTCTCAATACTAATCCTTCCAATGGCATCTTGGAAATAGAGCCAGTGATTATTCGGCCTTGTGGGACCCGGGTTTAATATCTCCCGCTAAAGACGCAATCATTTTTTGACAGTGTGTTAGACTAGCTAAGACTCTCCAATATGTTAAGGTTGAATACACAGACTTGATCATTTTGGCTAAGGGAAGGACACCAGGTACAGACAGACAGACACACAAACAGAGAGAGAGAGAGAGAGAGGTGTGGCTTTCCTTGGGTGTTTTTTTACTGGTAGTTACGACATAAGGATGATGACTACCACTTCTTCCCCTTGTTTGTATTACGAGACGAGAAAAAAAAAACACAGGAATCTATTTAATGATTATTGATATTTCTATTTTTGTTCCGTTGTTTATAGTAAGTATTATCTCCTTTCACACTACGATCATTTACCCTCACACTACGAACATTTACCCTCACACTACGAACATTTACCCTCACACTACGATCATTTACCCTCACACTACGATCATTTACCCTCACACTACGAACATTTACCCTCACACTACGATCATTTACCCTCACACTACGATCATTTACCCTCACACTACGAACATTTACCCTCACACTACGATCATTTACCCTCACACTATTAACTGTAGCGGATACAATTCAGTTATATTACAAAAAAAAATAAAAAAAATAAAAAAATCCTCACCAATATACCAACTTTTTATGTTTTTTTTTTATAGAAATTCAACAATAAAACGTTCATAATTACTCTAGGTTGTTCCATAAACACTAAATTACTTAACATGAACTATAGGAAAATACAACGTTAAGAATATGGTAACTGAAGTCAAATTTATGATAACTTTAGTGTGGTGATCTAGATAATTTTGTAAACCATGAAGCTGTTTGAATATATGTCATGGAAGTAGTGAATATTGAATGAATCCAAAGGGTGTTTGTATTAGACTACCTGAAGCTGTATAAAGGTGAGGCACAGCAACAACAACACTTCCTGCCACCTTATAGCAGTTTGAAATATATCCCCACATTGTCGTCAAATTTCCCTAAACGCTCCAGTAGACAAGCTTAAAATTCCCGCCAGTGTTGTAAAATCTTCCCTAAATGCTCCAACAAAACGGCTTCAAAAGTTTTCCCCCCACACAGTTACGTAAAATCTCCCTAAAAGCCGCCCCCTCTCATCAGGTGGTGGCAGGCAACTGGAATATCGGCATTGTTGTTGACAAGCGACCGATAACTGCATCACTCATCAAAGCTTGACGGACTACAGCCGACGGGGTTAAATATAGTGGTGGTGGTGAGGCGACGGATGAAGGAGAGGGTGTAGAGGGAAGAATGGAGGAGGTGAGGATGGGAGGGAGGAAGGGTGAGAGAGATAGAGGATGTGCGAGTGGGGACGGAGGAAGGGAGGGAAGAGAGGGAGATAAGGGAGAGAAGGAGGGAGGTGACATGGTGTCATCTTTTCCCTCTATCTCTTCACGGTAAATTGGGTAAATGGGCTCCAGTCTTAATGAATCCCCCATAAATTAACATAACCATTAGATATAGACCCGAGTCTTTAATTGGCTCTCAAATCAACCATAACAATTAGCGTGCGTTCACATCAAGGCCGGAACCAGAGATATTCTAACGCAAAACCTCCAGACAGACGATAGGCGACGCCGTGGTGAGTGTCATGATTTGTCTCAACCTGTTCCACGTCTCACTGTCTTTCTAGGGAGAGGGAAACTGTCTTCCCTCTTGGATAAAATTTGATAGATTCGAATTAGATGTGATTTGAATATAGTGTGGGATGCGTGCTGTTATTTGACACACTCGTTTGAACAATTTGCGTCAGATTATGTCCGTTCCGGTCTTGGTTTGATCACGCCCTGGGCAGAGTCCCAACCTGTCTGAGGTATTGTACAGTACTGCAGGTGACACTTACACGGCCTTTGAGCTGCTAATTGGAATATTATTTATAGTCCGGATCAATTAAAGTTGTAATGTGAATATTGTAAGTGATATTTACATAAAAGGTAAAACATTGAATAAAATAAGTTTACATTTATGGATCATTGAGAGTCGCTGTTTGGAAGGTGTTGTGTTAAACTGGTTTTTTTACATCATTAGAGACATCAAAGGCCCGTGTTTACCTTGATGTACTCACACCGCTGGAGGTACGAGTTTGATTGGTAGATCTGAGACACTTATTTCCCCTAATATGAGACGAACAGGATGTAGCTGACGGTGAAGTACTCATCATGACGGAGCCGCCGCCTCTACCACCTGATGATCCCTGGTTCATTAGTGACTCATCCTCACAACACGGGGCAGTCTTCGTAATTTGTGTTTGATAATCTTTATCATAGACTCTCTTAACGCCAAATTAATTATCACGTATGTGTGAAAACATGTCCATAGTTTCACAAAAACAACACCACCATTAACTACTATAAGTTGTAGTTATGATACACAAGTCTCCGCAATAATTTTTTCTTGTACTCATTGTTTTCCGATTAAATATAATTTCACAACACCAAGTTAAAAAAAATAGTTAACCTCACAGCACTAATGAAACACCAATATCAAGAGTACAAACTGTAATGGTGGTGCAACTGCTGTGTCCTGGACCCAACCCTCAGTAAGAGGTGAATTACATAACGTAGTAAGGACAAGAGGAACACACACACCATAACAGGAAACCCACAACATTCCTCAGCAGCAGGGTCAGACCCCAGACATCATTACCTCCCTTGATGGAGTTTGTCGCAGCAACTATCTGGATTTCCAGTCTAGTGGTCTTTGGGCCAGCTTCCAGGCCGCGGTTGGATGAACTCCAATGCGTCTGAAATCCCCGTGTGTGGGTTGTCATTCCACTCATGAATAACTGAAGTGGATGGCCAATAAGCTGATGATATGTCGGCAATGGAAGCGAGGGCGTGATAGGCTGTCCAGACTGAGATTGTATAATTGAGTGAATTATAGATCCCTGAAGTGGTCCACCAGGTGTGTTATGGTCCTCAAGCCGGAAGGACGACGCGGCCAGATCTCTGCTGTTGATAGAGTGAATAATCGAGTCTAATTCTGAGCTCAGTCCTTGTAAACCAGTACATAGACTTTAATTACCGCCGTCATGGGGGAAGTGTCCCTGACAAATTGAAAGCGAAAGTATGTCCCATAAGTATGACTGCCCGTTAGGGACAGTGTGGACACAATATTGTATATTAAACCGTCGGTATACAAGGAGGCAACGTCACGGACACTGCACTAGACCACCTCCATCTGTCCCATCTTAAAGTTAGATACTTATTTCCAATTGGATGGAATGGAAGTGCCCCTGGGATCGAACCATCATTCCTGAGGACAGGAAGTGAATGTTATATCCACTCAGCCACCGCACCCCTTCCCCTTTCCCCTTTAAAAGAAGATGGTGTAAATATTATGTGACCGCGAGCAACTCAAATAGTCTCCCTAACACTTTTTTTTTTCCATTTAAAAAGTTTTCCGACACAGTTAAAGGTTTTATCCGACTGATCGCTGGTGATGGAGGCCACGTCTCCCTGAGGTGCGCGATGAGCGAGTCTCTTACTAATGCAAGAGAGTAAACACAGGCTGCCTCTGATCCTGGGTGAGATTAAAGTGACAGAGGCTACTGGATCCACGGTACTGGATAGAGACTTATTACCTCCCTAAGAGTCTCTTCCTCATCTAATACTCCCCTCCCTCCCCTCCCCCCTCCCCCTGCCTAAGATTCCCTCCCTTCTCCACCCCCCCACCACCCCCCCTCCCCCCTCCCCCTGCCCAAGAGTCTCTCCCTTCTCCACCCCCCACCACCCCCCCCATCCCCCGCCAGGACTATCACCTCAAGCCTTCCATCTCCCATAGACTGTCTGTCCGCCTCTTCCTCGTGACCTTTAAATTTCCTGGTATTTAAGTCTTGATGGTCAGTAAGTCAGCCATATTAACTCGGGTCAACAGGCGGCCATTAGCTGAAAAGGTCAACAGGAAGTAGGGTGATACAATGGAGAAAAAAATACCAATTACTAAGATTTTTCTATGACAATGAGGAGACATTATTTACTACCAGGTCTTTTATTACGATTTCGTTTTATTTTTTTTTTAATTTGAACGAAAAAAGACGAAAATTAATGGAAAATATTGAACCTTCTCTAAAATAACGAGAAAATACTTAGTACCGGGTCGTTTAAATTATGTGAAAAAAATATCCATAATTTAACTAAAAAAAAATTTGCAATGAGTAAAAAGAAAAAATTATTACGAGGGAAAGTAATTAATGTTATTACGAGAAAAAATACTTAGTACAGAATTTTTTATTACTCGAAAAATTTGGCTAGAATTTGAACGAAAAAATAAACAGTATTTTTTTTTGGAGGGGGGCGGGGGGGGGGGGAGGGGGGAGGGGGGGAATGCTTATTATTATTATTATTATTATTATTATTATTATTATATTATTATTATTATTATTATTATTATTATTATTATTATTATTATTATCATTATTATTATTATAAGGAAATTTGATTAATATTATAACGACTGGACAAAGTATCAATGTGAAAAAATGCAGAATGTATTCGGAAATTAATAATAATAATAATAATAATAATAATAATAATAATAATAAGAAGAAGAAGAATTTATCATTTCAGAAACAAAATGTTTTTTATAACAAATGTTTACGTCATCTATAAATGTCAGGTACAATCATACACTATGGCTTACCCACACCACAGCCTGAGAGCACCACAGCCTGCCCATTCCACAGCCTGCCCACACCACAGCCTGCCAGCACCACAGCCTGCCAACACCACAGCCTGCCCACACCAGAGCCTGAGAACACCACAGCCTGCCCACACCACAGCCTGCCCACACCACACCCTACTACTTCCTCCCCTCACCACTACCACACCCTACCACTACCACTACCACACCCTACCACTACCACACCCTACCACTAACACACCCTCTACTACCACACCCTACCACTACCACACTCTCCCCTACCACAACTTCCCCCTACCACACCCCACCACTACCACAACCTCGCCACGCTACACCCTACCACTACCACATCTTACCACAACCACACCCTACCACTACCACACCCTACCACTGCCACACCCTACCACAACCACATCCTACCACTACCACACCCTACCACTACTACACCCTACCCCCACCACACCCTCCCCCTACTACACACTACCACACCCCACCACTAACCCCCTACCACACCCCACCAATACCACAACCCCCCCCCCTTACTACCACAACCCACACACACACACAAAGAAGAAAGAAACACACACACAAACTCACATTATTTACGTAAAAGTTCTCAAGATTCTTCTAAGACGCAACACGAGTCAACACACAATAGCAGAAGACAGTTGAAGAAACATAGTGTTGTTTATTTACGGTTGGAAGTCACAGGTGCAGGTGATGTGAGCTTCTTCATATTTTAGGTGGTAATTAACTTGTCTAGGGCTCATTAACAACTATTTATGTTACCTGGAGGTGGTTGGGTATGGTTGGATTGGGTTGGGTTGGGTTGGGTTGGGCTAGGTTAGGTTAGGTTAGGCAGGGTGTGTGATCAATTACCATCAAAGACCATTACATCCACACAGACCAGATATATTCTGTAGAGTTAATTCTTGTGGTGCTGAATGGTGGTACAGCAGCATTAGCCACTGAGAGGGTGTGCCAAGTGGCCAGTGAGACATCTTTATAGTTTCCTCGTTGGATACAGACCTCAGTGACGGCCTGGAAACCAAGTGTCTGTTTAATTCTATCCTGTTAACATGATAATCTGAACCTAGAGAAGAGACAGCTGAATCTAATCTTGAGCAATATATTATTTTTATCACTCTCTGAAATCATTCTTTTAATATTTGCCTTAAGGAAACAGAATGAATGTTTAGCTTATCTTACGACATTCTTCATGAGAGGAATGACAACCAATCCTCTTACTTCCATCCCACAGAAGGAATATTTAGCACTATTCTAAGCCATCAAATCATTCCTTCCTCTTGCCATATCGTGGAATCCAATTTAAAAGTTATAAGTGAGAGTGATGATAGAGGTAAGGTATAGGGCACACGAACTAATGTTAGTAAAAGGAATGATGAAAGGGAAGGGGAGAGAAAGATAAGAATAATTGATAGATTTTAGTGAAGTGGGGAAACACCTGTTGATTAAGCGAAACCTGAAGGTATTATTGTAGAAGAACTTGATTACCTGAAGATTACCCTCACCTTAGTTTGTCCATCTTAATGATTAAATATCTTAACACTACCTTTGGGGTTAGGTTAGGTTAGGTTAGGTTAGGTTAGGTTAGGTTAGGTTAGATTAGGTTAGGTTAGGTTACGATTCGTTATATTCTATTATGTTATGTTAAGTTAGGTCAGGCTAGGTTAAATTAGTATAGGGTGATTAGGTTATGTTATGCTACGTTATGTTAGATTAGAATAGTTTAGATTGGGATTGGTTTTGTTACGTGACTTTAGATTAGGTTCGGTAAGGTTAAAATTAAATCAGTTTAGCATTAAGCTGATTAATCTTAAGATGAAATAACCTGAGTGTGACTAAATGCTCAGATGACCAGAAAAACCTAAAGGTCAAATTCTATGCAACATCTCGTGACAAAATGATTGACTCTTGAAAACAGATTCTCTCGACTCCACCCCAAACACAGTGCATTTACTGGATTGAAAATGGATCCCTTTGTCTTGTGTTGTCTTGTGGGCCAGGGAGGCTACCAAACATTGAATACTAAGGTTTTTTCTTTAGTACACAAGGAGGCAGTATGGTCAGGGCTCTACACAAGGAGGCAGTATGGTCAGGGCTCTACACAAGGAGGCAGTATGGTCAGGGCTCTACACAAGGAGGCAGTATGGTCAGGGCTCACAAGGAGGCAGCATGGTCAGGGCTCTACACAAGGGGGCAGTATGGTCAGGACTCACAAGGGGGCAGTATGGTCAGGACTCACAAGGAGGCAGTATGGTCAGGACTCTACACAAGGAGGCAGTATGGTCAGGGCTCTACACAAGGGGGCAGTATGGTCAGGACTCACAAGGAGGCAGTATGGTCAGGGCTCTACACAAGGAGGCAGTATGGTCAGGGCTCTACACAAGGAGGCAGTATGGTTAGGGCTCTACACAAGGGGGGCAGTATGGTCAGGGCTCTACACAAGGGGGCAGTATGGTCAGGACTCACAAGGAGGCAGTATGGTCAGGACTCACAAGGAGGCAGCATGGTCAGGACTCACAAGGAGGCAGCATGGTCAGGACTCACAAGGAGGCAGTATGGTCAGGACTCACAAGGAGGCAGCATGGTCAGGACTCACAAGGAGGCAGTATGGTCAGGACTCACAAGGGGGCAGTATGGTCAGGACTCACAAGGAGGCAGCATGGTCAGGACTCACAAGGAGGCAGCATGGTCAGGACTCACAAGGAGGCAGTATGGTCAGGACTCACAAGGAGGCAGCATGGTCAGGACTCACAAGGAGGCAGCATGGTCAGGACTCACAAGGAGGCAGCATGGTCAGGACTCACAAGGAGGCAGCATGGTCAGGACTCACAAGGAGGCAGCATGGTCAGGGCTCTACACAAGGAGGCAGTATGGTCAGGACTCACAAGGAGGCAGCATGGTCAGGACTCCCCTTCACCACCTCCACCCTTTTAAGTATCCCCATAAATAGAAAACGAAATAGATCGGATTTTAACACCTACCCCACCTGGTAATAGACCCCGTAGGTGGAAAATAACAAATGGCTATAAATCTAGGTAACATAAAAGGAGCAATATATAATGACTTATGATTACAGGTAAGCGATGGAAAGAGGGAATTACAGGTGTGGGGGTAAGTTATCGCTGAGTATTATCAAGGTAGAATGGTCTTTATAAATCACTAACTTTCAATATCATCATAGCCTTTCTGGCCCTGATATAAGCGGCATTCCGGGTTGTATGTGGTGTTTGTGTTATCGCTGGCTCTCTCTCTCTCTCTCTCTCTCTCTCTCTCTCTCTCTCTCTCTCTCTCTCTCAGTGTCTCTCATCTCTCCACCTAGTTTCTCAATTATGTCTCTCACCCCTTATGTCGTTTTCCTTAAGTGTGTTTAATTTTGTTAACATAACCCCTGTTTAATGGGTTTTATATCCGGGTTATATCACCTATGAATCTCTGTATTTCAGGTTTATGTTACCCTCGTATTATATCCTCATACCCAAGTCGATATTCTATGGTAATATATCAACATACCCAGGTCGATATATCACGGTAATTTATCAACATACTCAGGTCGATATATCACGGTAATTTATCAATATACTCAGGTCGATATTTCATGGTAATTTATCAATATACTCAGGTCGATATATCACGGTAATTTATCAATATACTCAGGTCGATATATCACGGTAATTTATCAATATACTCAGGTCAATAATTCATGGTAATACATCAACATACCTAGAGCAATATTTTCGGTTATATTTACATATACCTGGAGCGATATACCTTGTAAATATATCCACATACACAGAGGAACACTATTTCAGAATACACGCACGTAATAGTTCATCGGCTGCCATTAAGTCCGTCATAGAGGCTTTTATATACGACAAGACGATTGCACAGAGGAGCTTTATTTATGTTACTGAGAGTCTTACTGTTCCTTCAGGTTTTCAAGTGAAGAACGTCTATTTATGGTTAGGTTAGGTTAGGTTAGGTTAGGTTAGCATTCACCGTGGCAATATCTCTAGCGGGAGAATTCTTGACTCTTGCACAACCTTGAGATCCATGTAATATGTGTGTGTAAAATTTCAGGTCTCTTACTGCTTCCGTTTTATAGCTATAACTGACATAAACACATAAATACGCAGCTAAACATACCAACACATTCACGGACAGTCGCGTCATTTTAGTATAATATATATATTAGATATATGAACAAAGGATGAGAGCTATAATAAATAATATTTGTTAGTTTCCTATACATTAATATTATCAACATTGAATGGTAGTGTAATGATGGCGAGCTCTTATATAATACCCATCATTTATCACAAACACTAAGGCAATACACGACGTTCTCTTGACACACACTACTATTAGGTAATCAAAACCTCTAGGGATATGCTCCGTACAGTGTCAAACCTATTAAGTGAATGTGTTCGACGTTGTACCCATTTGAGGTCAGTAACCCTTAGTCGGTCATCTGATACGAGGTAACTGTTCGTCTAGTCTGGTAAAGTATATTATGAGGAAAGAAGAAGATGATAATGATGATGATGATGATGATGATGATACTCCAGTACGGCCTCCTGATGAGTAATGAGAGATTCGAGTGGCTGTGGAAGAGAGAGTAGGACTGAGAGGAACTACACATCAAAGAATTGACCCGCAGATTGGGCAGAGAATGTTGTAAGAGTGCTTTTATCCCCCGGCGTCAGGATAAAACTCCGACAGTAATGGTTCTTGGTTTTATACAAGGTGTGTGTGTGTGTGTGTGTGTGTGTCCTCTACCACAATATCTCCTAGTTATTTTCCGGCCTAGCAACATCAAGGACAAGTAGCAGCCATAGAGACTTGGCCAAGAGGAAGACGATCCCTTCATCTGTGACACATAACAGGATTCTTCCACGGAAAATATTAAAAACAAAAAGTAACTTCCTTCTCCCGGGATTTGTATAAGTATTAAAGAACGTCACTTGAGTACAATCTTACCGGTAATAGTCTTCCCTTCACTATCATCTATATTTCAGGAGACTTGAGTTTAATTAAGATTTTTTTTTTGTCTAAGTTAACACAATTTCAAAACTCTTAATTTCAGTCCTTAAGATTAGCATAATTATGAAGTTCCCTTTTCCTCCCTTATCCGATCTTCAAACCTCATTAGGGCTTGTATAAAACCTCTTACCAAACCCTTTACCCCCTAGACGTAATTATGTACCTAAACACCTCTTAATCTATCCCTAACCCCCCATTAAGGTAATTGCCTGTTCTTGGTAGTCTTAGTAAATTGTTCAAAACTGTAGAACTTTTTCGCTCAGAGGCAAAGTTGTGTTGAAATATCCTATATCCTGTTATACATACTCACCATATAGTGTTGAAACCTGTGTATAGCGAGAGATAGGGAGAGAACGACGGAAATGGATAAGATAGAGAGAGTTAGATTGATGCATAGATAGAATAACGGAGAGAGAGAGAGAGACAGAAACCGAAAGATAGAGCGAGACAGACAGAAGACAGACAGACAGACAGGGTTACAAAAATGCTCATAACACCGGAAACGTTTAATGATGTGTTGGTTGTAGGTAAGAGTGAGTGGTGAAGTGTGTTAAGAAGGGAGAGTGGAAGGAGGGAGAGAGGGATAGGTGGGGAGGGAGAAGTTAAAAATATATGGGTACGAGGGAGAGAAACTCAACGTCTGGGTAGGAGAGTGTAACGGGAGGAGGGGAGAGAAGGGAAGTGGAAGAGAGAGTGATAAGTTGAAGGTGTTGGAGGGAGGGAAGAAAGTTCAAGCTACCAGCACGAATGTTGAGTGTTAGGATCACAGTTATTGCCTTCGTTATTTTAAGTAGAGGTGTAAAAGGTGGGGGAAAAGAGGGAGATTTTAAGGGGATTGGAAACATGGGGAGAGGGAGGATAAAGAGAGAGAAAGGAGGTGAGAAGAAGAAAGAGAGGAGACGAAGGTGGTGGAGGTGGAGAAGGAGAAAAAAAAGGGAAGCAAAAGGTCGTTCACATCTTGAATATTCACCAACGCTCTCTTGGATAACCTACACCACACCTTCCTCTCTCTTTCTCTTCGACTCCAGCACAAGATATAAATAGAGGAACTAGGAACTAAGATACCAATAAGGTCTGGACACGAGTTCACCAAGATGTGACCTTATCAACGAAGTCTAACATCACCAGGGAAAGAGACAATAAGGTCCTAGTGTATCATGTTTATAGCTAAGATACCGACCTTGTTATCCCTATCTGATCTCTTCACTCTAGATACAGCCAAAGAAGAGGTCTATGGGACAAGAAGTATTACTGTGTTTACTTCACCATGACTGTACTCCTCTGCTGCGCTACTCGACACACACAGAGAGACTATATACAAAGACTGTCTATTGCCCAGTTGAAGCGTCTAGCTCACAGATGGCGCCAGGAAAACACTTTAATGCCCTAAACTGTTTTACTGTGGTAAGTTTTAATGTGATGGGGAGAGAGAGGGAGGGACGGAGGGGACACCAGCGATTTTCTAAATATCTCGGCTTTTTTTTTTTTTTTTTTTTTTTTAACTCGAATACTGTGAAGTCCTACTGCCGATGTCAATATTGGGTGGACTTTAGGGATGTATATGATGTATTCAAGGAACTTAATTGTATAGATATATACGAATGTACTTATAAGAGATTAATAAGTGGCTGAAAGATAATTTTGTATTCGGGTTCAATGAGACTCAGCTGAGAAGAGCAGCGATAGTTTCGACGTCACTCACCACTCGACACTCACCACTCATCACTCGACACTCACCACTCACCACTCTTCACTCACCACTCATCACTCGACACTCACCACTCACCACTCGACACTCACCACTCATCACTGATCTTTTGAGTCCCTTAAAACAATTTCCATGTGACTACAATAGTGTAATAAGCGTAATAATTTAATTTCCATAAAAGAGTATCACGAGGCGCCCTAACACACAGTCGAGCGTACATTAGGCAAACGTGAGAGTCTTAACAGAGAGAGAAAGAGAGAGCGAGAGAGAGAGAGAGAGAGAGAGAGAGAGAGAGAGAGAGAGAGAGAGAGAGAGACTTAAGTTAAAGAAGCAAATTCGTATATAAAGAAAATAAGGCTTCTAGGTTCGTTTGATGTGTAAAAGACGAAGAACACTGTAAATATTCTAAGGTGCACCATCCTTACCTCAACCCCCCCTCCCTTGCTCTCACAGGCCGGGAGGGGGTCAGGAGTCCATGGAGCCAACACATAAAGTATTTACCCACTGAGGAGCTGTTCTGGGAGGGGCGGCTGAGGCGTAGAGACGTGGGTGGTGATGCTGTAGAGACGTGTGTGGTGATGCTGTAGAGACGTGGGTGGTGATGCTGTAGAGACGTGGGTGGTGATGCTGTAGAGTTGTGAGACTGATGATAATGATGATGATGGTGATGATGATGATGATATGATGAATAGATTAATGATAATGATCCTAATGTTTGATGATATTAATGATGCTGATAATAATGATGAATAATGATAAAGAATATGATAATGATGATGAAAGAGAAAGGGATGTAATAGGTTATAATGAAAGAATAATGGCTATAGAAGAGATAAAATAGTAACATGAAGAGAAGGATGAAGATAAATGGGAAGTAGAGGAATAAGATTAAGAAAGAGATGAGGGTAGCAGAAAGAGAAGAGGGAGAAGGGGTGATGGGATGGAAGAAATAAGAATAGAGGAAATAGTGAGGAAATCATGGTAGTAATATCGTTACGGAGGGAAACAATGGGACGTGAGAGATAATGGGGTGAGGTAGGATGGGTGATGATGGGTGAGAGGGCGAGAGAGGATAAGAGAGGGAGGGAGTAGTTAGAGAGGGCAATGACGTGGAATGATTTCTGGATGAGTGTGGTTTATGATGATCTATGCTGGTTGATTATGCCCGTCTGTTTGTCTGTCTGTCTGTCTGTTCACTGTCTTATTTGATATATCTCAACTATATCTAACTGTCCCTCTTTGTTTTCCTCTTCCCGTCGTTATCTCGATATATCTTCACGTCTATCAATCTTTTCTTCTCCATTTCTGTCTTCCAAGTTCTTTCACTCTTACAATCTTTCATTTCCTCTCTGTCCACCCATCTGTCTATTCGTCTGTCTAGCTGTTTGTCTGTCTTTCTCTATCTTCTACGCGGGTAGGTACGTGATGCACACATGGACACTCTGCTGACATTTACCACACTGTTAAATAAGTCGGCAGGACCTCTCGTCGATGTGAAAGCGGTCATGTGGCCAGGTTGCTGATAAATACTGGTGTAGTCGTCTATTTCAAGGGTAAACTTTTGTCTTGCTGGGGCTAGGGACTGGAGTGTATGTGTCTTATCGTGACCTGTGTTAGATCTCTTCAGCTCAAGATGTCTCGTCAGTATGCAAATGTGGACACGAACGTAAATAAACACTGTCTTGTCTTTTGGTATCTTTCTCTCTCTCTTTCTCTCTTTATCTCGTTATTTCTCAGTTTATTTCTCTTTCTCTCCCTTTCTTTCTTTTACTCTCACCCAAAAGAAAGTAAAATGATAAAAATCAAGATCGTGGAAATAACTGAACTTAACCCAAAAAATCTAATAACGAAAACTAGAACAATTAAAATACGATAATAAAATCCACGAATAAATAACAATTAAATTTTAAAACAATAACAAAAAAACAACACTGTGAAAACTTCTCATTTTAAAGATTAATTTAATTATTGATGATATAAACTTGATGAAGAAAATACAATTCGATAGTAAATAATAAAATTAAGTCGTTAAGAGTGGAATGATTATGGTAGTAACGAGAACACAATATAATGGCGTAGAGGTGTGGTAATGGAGTGGCTATAATGGTGTGGTTGTAATAGTAAGGTGTGTGTAGTAATTAAGGGTGTGGTGTGTGGAGGTATTTCTTGAGGGGGGTAATTGACCGAGAGGAAAGGGGGGGGGGGTAGGAGGTAGGAAGAGGGGGTTCAAAGAGAAGGGAAACAGAAGGGAAGAGAAGGATGAGAGAGAGAGAGAGAGAGAGAGAGAGAGAGAGAGAGAGAGAGAGAGAGAGAGAGAGACACTAAAAAACATTAGTGAAAGTAAGAAAGTACTGGTAAAGGTAAGACAGTATTACAGAAAGTACAGTAATATAGTGAGATTAAGGCAGTATAAATACAAGTGAGAAGGTAATGGTGAAAGTAAGAAAACATTGGTGAAAGTGAGACACTACTGGTAAAACTGAGAAAAAGTCTTGGTGAATGTTAAACAGCTCGGGTGAAAGTAAGACAGTCTTAGTGAAAGGATAGTAAAGAGTCTAAAGAAAGTGACTCGGAGATAGTGACGTCTTCCAGTGACGTCTTCCAGTGACTTGCAGGGGTATTGATTTTCTCTTTCTCTTTTTATCTTTCTCTCGCTCTCTTTCTCTCTCTCTCTTTCTCTTTATTTTTCCCAGTCTCTGTATATATACCTTGACTTTTCATCATCTCTTTACCATTTGTCTTTCTCCTTTTGAGCCATGGAATTCTCTCTCTCTCTCTCTCTCTCTCTCTCTCTCTCTCTCTCTCTCTCTCTCTCTCTCTCTCTCTGTCTTATATTTCACTTGCTTTCTCACCTTATCTCCACCACTCTATCATTCTCTCTCTTCCTTCCCCCTAACATTAATTCTTTCCCTCTGTCTGTCTGTCTATCTGTCTGTCTGTCTCTCTCTCTCTTCCTCCCTCTCCGACAGACAGCCACACACAACTCACAGACACTCCCACACACCTACTTATCCTTGCCTAGAGCTTAATTAGTTCGCTTCATTAGCACACAACACCGAGTCAGAAGCTTGTCTGAGATGTACTGACTTTAGCTTTGCATCGAATAAGCTCTTCCATAATTATGTGGTACCTGAACAATGCTAAACTCAGGTGTGAACTACAGGTAATATACAGTATACTCCTATCCCCCCTTCCACCTCCCCCCCTCCCCCCCTCCACCTC
Source organism: Homarus gammarus (assembly GCA_958450375.1). Taxonomy (NCBI): domain Eukaryota; kingdom Metazoa; phylum Arthropoda; class Malacostraca; order Decapoda; family Nephropidae; genus Homarus; species Homarus gammarus. The sequence continues at coordinate 1,318,894 of CAUDMG010002894.1, read as the reverse complement.
CCCCACCCCTCCCTCCCCCCCCCCCCTACAACGCTATCTGATGCAGAGGCTTGGAACTACGTCTAGGTGCCAGCCAAACTGCTAAGCCGATATCAGTGAATTTATAACATGGAAGCACTAAGACTCAAGTTCGTTATCTGAGCAATACGATGGAGCACCTTGGTTGTTGATGAGGGAGATGGGGAAGGCGGAAATAGTGGTGGGGGAGGGGAGGGGACGGGAGGGGAGGGGAGGGGAGGGGGAGATACGGAAGATGAGGGTGGTGAGGGGAGGGTGGTGAAAAATGGCGTGAAGTATAATCCATATCCTGGTAACATAAGCATCGTCTTGTCTATAAAAAAGGTAATAATAGTATTGACAATCCTAATAGTAATAAATAACAGTACTTGAGAAAATAGCCGTGTATGCGTAATAGAATAATTGATAGGAATAATTCTACTAGTATCAGTTGTCATGGTTGTGTTATCATTACTAGCTCAAGGGTGATAATTTACTCATAATAACAGTGATATAATCTACCATGTCATTGTGTAGACGTATCGAGCTAGTGTGTTAGTGTTCCTTGTACTTTCAGGGCGAGGAACTGAACGTCTATGTATAATAATATTTCAAGATTAAGCTATGCATCCTTCCATTATACATATTTTTTAAGAAACTTTACGTCGTATCAAGTGCATCACGTTACAACACATGATATACACTAGTTCATATGAGTCAATATTGCATTTAAAGATTTGGGTATTGATTTACGGGTGGTTCAAGATTATACCTTCTCAAAGACCCACTCAAAGACCCACCTAAAGACCCTAGTTATCTCAAGAGCCAAGAACACACACACACACACACACACACACAGTTAATTTCTCCAAAACCTAGACAGCTCACGAGTACAACGCCTCCCACTTCAAGGTGATGACAATAACCTTTACTAAGTGTCACCTTGGTTCCTTACATTAAAATTTCTCCAAGTTCTTTCTCTTCTCCCCCTTTTTTTCTTTTTCTTCTTCATCCTCTCTCTCCCTCTCTCTCTCTCTCTTCTTCCTCATCCTATTGTTTCTCTCTGAATTTCCTTTATCTTCTCATATCGCCCCATTTCTTTGTCTGTCTTTATCATTTCTCCTCTCTCTCTTTCTCTTTCTCTCTCCTTCATTCTTCTACTTACTCTCTTCCTCTTACTCTATTCTCCTTTCTCTCTCTCTTTACCTTCATTCTCCTGTCTCTCTCTCTCTCTCCTCTCTCTCTCTCTCTCTCTCTCTCTCTCTCTCTCTCAGTATTCCAAATCAAGGAAAATTATTCTTCTCATTAGCATATCTTTCATGTGACTACTGTGCCTCCGCCTACCTCACACACTCCACTCGGCTCCAACGTCAGAGGCATCATTCATTATACAAGTACAGTCCCCCTCACTTGTGCGCTTACAGGGGCTCATCATATAAACATTCCACACATCATTACATTGAGATATTTGTGTTAATATTGTTTTAATTTGATTCCATAGTATGTTTAGTATAGTGAGTTTCCTTCTGTCGAATGTAAACAAACACAGGGCTACCACACTACATTAAACCTGACGAACCCCTGTAAACGCGCAAGTGAAGGGGACTGTACATTTACCAGTCATGATAGTAATACACACAAGAGTACTTTTACAACACCAAGCGCTTGACTATGTGTTAATATATATTAAGGATGTCCTTAATGAAAGAGTCAACAGTACCATAAGTGGAATAATTTTTCTCAACATTTACAGTCACGAACAAAACCCCTGTCGGTTCTCCTGCTTCACGAACCCTGAGATCCTGACACTGAGGCATTATTCGTTCCATCAATGCTTCGAATTTATGAGTCTGAATCTCGGGGTTCATGGTTCAAGAGGAGAGGCGACGGGGGTTATTGTTCATGACTGGACGTAAAACAAAAATATCAATTAAAAAAGGTATCCCAATTTGAAAGCAAGTCAGCTCTCTGCTCCACACGGGTGATACGGGCGGTCGTCCCAAGAATACCTGACCAGTAGACCCTCCTAGTTTAGATTAACAAGGTTACCTCAGGATGACCTGATCATGTATGTGTGTGGGTCGCTGCCACTATCACTTTGTTATATCCTGTAAAAGGGAACTAACTGAATTCTCCCTTCCACCGCCGTAATTATGATGTGTTGTGGTAACTCGCCTCCCACGCCACGCCCTTGTGAGCTGCGTGTGTGTTTTATGGTAACTAAAGCCACAGGAGAGAGAGAGAGAGAGAGAGAGAGAGAGAGAGAGAGAGAGAGAGAGAGAGAGCTTTAACATGCCGAAAACGAAACCAATTCAAGAACAAACTCTGAGGTGAGCCCATCAGGTGAGGTGGGAGGGAGGAAGGGGCGAGGAGGTGCGAGTTATGGGAGGGGGAAGGGGGAGAGAGGGAGGAGAAAGGGGGAGTTACAAAGTGGAGAAGGGAGTAGAGAATAGAGGGAGTGACGAGACGAGGGTTAGAAATGAACGACGGTTGAGTGAGGTAAGGGAATGGGGGGGGGGGGGGGGAGGAAGATGGTGGTGAGGGAAGGAAAGGAAGGGGAAAATGGGGAGAGGGAGGGGTATGAGAGGAGGAATTTATGTTCTGTTTTTGTGTACGGTGATTAATCTAGCATAACACAAACGGGAAATAGACAATGTACAAAACAAACAGCGGTCTGGGTGGATAAACTCGGGTTTTCGGCACCAGCATGAAAGACTGAATAACAAACACAATATTTTCGTAGGGGCTAATTGTGATACTGACAGATATATATATACATAGATGTTATTGTGTGTGTGTGTGTGTGTGTGTGTGTGTGTGTGTGTGTGTGTGTCCGTCATAATATATACTGCAGGTTGGTCGTCTCATACAACAGTGACGTGTGCAAGTGACCATTAATCGTGAAGGAATGTTGAGAGAATACTGCTATACTGCATCGCTATATAACTTGCATAAATTGTATATGCAGGAGATATGTGTGTGTGTGTGTGTGTGTGTGTGTGTGTGTGTGTGTGTGTGTGTACAGAAGATTAAAGCCTCACGCCACGTCACGCCACGCCAGAGAGAATCTAGAATCAGGAATTTTACTTCCTTGAAAATTTGTTCACAGGTGAATTTCAATGGCAAACCCAAGCTGGGTCTCGGGGAAAGATCCTTCAGAAAAAGAAATCGACGACCTTGGCAGTCAACAGAATATTTCAACAATGGAGTGATCTCTTTTCCTACATCTTACGTCTGAACTTAAAGGACAAATACATGTTCACTTTGTTTATTTATTTATTTTAGTTAAGCTGAAGTACCAGAAGCCTTTGAGGAAGCAGGTTGTCCAATTTCTATTTGTCCAAGCCGTGTGTACTGCTGTAGAAACTCTGAAACTCCCGATAAAGGATATTTTTGAGATACAACTTCAAGACCTTTGAAAGACGTCTTTGACAGGTGTTGGACAGGGAAGACTTGACTTATTTACCAAATTACGCCATGAACATTGAATTTTTTTATATATATTGTTGTTGTTTTCAGTAATTAAAATATCAACACCACTTTTTTGGTCAATGTAAGGAAAGACAATGGAGTTCATTTCGTTTGTAGTATTGACGCAAATCTGTGAACAGGATGTGGCGGCTATGTGGATCCTGGTTCGATCACGGGGCTATCCCGGTCTACTCAGCTGTGATTGGATGTTTAGACTGAACGAGGGAAGTGAATTAGGTTGAGTACAGTGCCAGATGCATTTTGCACTTCATGACTTTATTATTTCGTGTACTGTATCCGCACCGCCCGTGACCTCACCCGCAATTTTAATGTGAATTATCGAGTCCGGTTTGGAAAATATCTTGACCCAGCTTCGTGTATATGATCGAGTCTTGTAACACCCTAAGGTCATGGGGTCAAAGGCTCTCTAGATAGTTTTAATTTACTGGTTTTAAACTTTTTATCTCACTAAGGTGTTATAATGAGCATCTGACACCTGGATGATTATTGACCTCAGATACCTTTACTGTCTTCAATCATGAGTACCATAGTCAATATCCTGGTGCATAAAGTGTAACACCTATATGGACTATAGGGATTAAGTTAAGCTAGGTAAGGTCAGGTTGGGTTAGATTAGGTTATATTAGGTTAGGTTAGGTTAGGTTAGGTTAGGTTAGGTTAGGTTAGTGTGATTCAGGTTTATTAAGATATGAAGGTTAAAATTGCCATAAATCCACAGGAGTAATAGACTCTAAACCTTTTATGACGGGGTTAATACTCGATCAGGTGGATCATATTTCCCTAAGAGAATAACTGACACGCAAGTCACTTCTCAACCCGGGTCAATACCGGGAGAGGGCGGCCGTTACTGGTGATTTCCCTCGGTTGTTTCTGGTAAATTTTTTGTTCTGGGTCGACCTCTTGCCGCCTCTTGTGCTGGGGAAGTTGGTGAAATTTTTAAGATGTCGATGAAATAATTACTGCTTATTGAGGTATAGAAATGATAATGAATAGGGATCCTCTTTTTGTACTTGTAACTCGATGAAAATTAATTCGCATGTGGTAAAATTTGTTGTTTCACATAAGGCGTGGTTAAGGTTAGGTTAGGTTAGGCATGAAACTATTAATTAATATGAATTGTTATAAATTACATGATCATTTAAGAGCAGTCAAAAGTTTCCTTAAAAACGATAAATACTGTACATAGTGGTTCTCATTAATTGGCAATTATCTCTATTTAGTGTAACATATACTACTGCAGGTGACTTGACTACCATCTACACCACACCGACGACCTACACTCCCTTAGTATTTAGTATGAGATGATTCCATAGTTGAGGTGTCAGTGTAGTGCACAACTCTACGACAGACTTACCCTGTGTCAAGTTCTCACATACACAAGCGATGTCTTCCCCCCCACACACACAAAACATTAAGCTCTACCGGTCGTCAATCTTGCCTCGCTATGATAAGTGAACTAACAAACTTCTCAGAGGTCTTGACCATTTATTAAGTCAAGACGTGATGTATGATTCTTAGCGTTTGTTTTGCTCTCAGATGGAAGGTTAAAGGCGTGTGGTTTAGAAGGAGGCGCTGAGTTGTTTCCTGAAGATGGTCGAGTCTCAGGGAGTTAAATTTCTTTAGTTTAGAATAAAATAACTTTCTCCTTATAGATGAAGAAATAACTCAGAGTGAGGAGGATGTAACTTTCTCTAGATGAATCAACTTACTTCAGGAGAAAGTAAGGTTCTCTAGATTGAAGAGAGAGTAACCTACCCGTGGCTGAGCTGCTACAGAAGCCAACTTTTCTACTTCCACCCAAGAGATTATGAAAACTTTTTTACTCCCCTGTGACCAGATAGAAAATATTGGTATTTTTTTTATACTTTGTTGATTTGAAGATTCATACTATTTTTCGTTTACTTTCTGTTATAATTATTACTTTCGTTGTAGTTTTTATTACACTAACCTAACCTAACGAGTCAATGAAACAAGTCCATGAAACGAGTCAATAAAACAAGTCAATGAAACGAGTCCGTGAAAACTGTAGTAGATGAGCAGACTCCACCACCAAACGACCTCGTTAGGCAGATATATAGGTCATTTTGACTGAGATTAATTCAAGAGTTTGTTATGTAAAGCTCACTTATAGTGTTTGAAGGTCTGTCTGCCTGGAGTCTAGCCGTCAGTCTGTGTGTGTGTGTGTGTGTGTGTACCAATAGTGGGGAAGACAGCCCTTATGCACATGTTGACAGCCCTGGAACAAGACGCGCGGTTTGAGCCAAGGTCTATACTTTAGAAGGTTTGACTGATCTAACCTAACCAAAACTAACCTATCCTCGACGTTCTTGAATACAGCCCAGTCTTATGGATTTAAACGGATACTCTTCTATTATGGTTGATCCTGTCTCGATTATTAGACTTTCGAAAAACGTTTTAACATGTGACCTATAGCTGTGACCTTGACCTTAAAAAAGGTGCTGATGTGTGTGCTGGTGAAGTTTCATTAAAATGAATTTAACGATGTAGAATGAAGAGCTAAATTGTTGACGCTGGAAAAATTGACTTTGGCTAAAATCATCCAAATTTTCAAATCGCCAAAAATAAAAAAAAAATTGGTTATGGAAAAGAAAAAGCGTTTTAGGTTTAACTGAGAAATGGTGAAGTTATATTGACACACTCACATACTTACATACACTCAGTATATTTACACATACACACCTATCACCGGCAGAGTCGTTCACATTCGTTGAACATGTGGAAGGCTGCATCTAGTGCGGGAGGGGAGGTGGCAGCGTCTTTCCGGCTTTGGCTCTTGTCTGCCTCGGTTTGCAGTCGGACTAACTCGAAAGCATTGACACCTTCTCGTATGGTGCTCCTCCAAGCATTACGATGTGGAGTAATCGACTCCCAGGTGAGGGGGTCGATGTGGCACTTTTTCATGTTTGTCTTAAGACTGTCCTTATACCTCTTCAGTTGCCCGCTGGCGTTACGTTTACTATTCGTTAGGTGACTGTAAAGTAGCTGTTTTGGCAGTCTACTGTCGTCCATGCGGGTAACATGGCCAGTCCAGCGGAGTTGTTCAGGGATAATAGAAGCTTCGATGCTCCTACAGTTGGTGTCAGCAAGAATACTGGCATTTGTTCTCTTGTCTTCCCAGCGAACTCGGAGGATGGAACGTAGACTACGTTGGTGAAAGTTTTCAAGTGCCTTGAGGTGCCTCCTGTATGTGACCCATGTCTCACTGTCATATAGCAGGGTGGGGAGGACCACTGCTCGATATACGTGTAACTTTGTAGATAATTTCAGCTCCTTACAGCTGAAGACACTGTTTCGGAGTCTGTCATAGGCTTAAGATGTACATCTGATTAGACACCCCAGCTTATTTCACCTGATGATTAGCCACCCTAACACTATCCGACGCTGCTTAGGTCACGAAACTAGCAGCAGTGGTGAACTACTAGCAAGGTCACGAAACTAGCAGCAGGGTCAAGAAACTAGCATAGAGACAAGGCATCACACACTCCCTCACCCTCAACACCCTCTGCCTGTCTATACCGAACACCTCCCACTGCCTCTCATCAATGACGCTAATACTTCCCCGTGAGCTAGTTACCCCCGAGGTCACCTTACCATCACCGTACACTGACCCGGGAGGGGAAGGGTGTGGGGCGAGAAGGGGAGGGTAGGGAGTGGGTAAGTGATGGGGAGTATGTGGATGGAGGAGGGAGGGAGGGTAGGGGGATGAGGAGAGGAGAGTGGGGTGTAGATAATTTTTTGATACTTGAAATATTCGTCTCCATCTAAAATAATCAAATATGTTTAGGTTAGGTTGAGGGGGGAATTTTGTCTGCCTTAGTCTTAGTATAATGTTATTCAGATCGTTTCATTAGGATATTTCCATTTGTTGTAAAAGACGATGCAGATGTGATGGAAGGAAAAAGTATAGCTGTGTATGGGTTTGCGGCTTAGTGTTGTGGATAAGCATTTCCGACGGATATAGTAGGCTGACCCCCCCTGTTATGAGACGCAAATACGGATTATGCAAGAGTTCAAGAGAAAATAACGTCAGGACGGCAGAACTGTCCTGATAAGCTCACTCGTGACTCTCCTGTTCCCAGAAGAGCTCTCGTAACTCACTCAGCTGTTAGTGGGAACCTTTCCGGATGGGGGGGAGGGGGGGGGGAGGGGGAGAGTCGATTGTAGGAAAGAAAGTAACGGAAAAAATGGAACAGAAAAATGTATCAGGAAAAAAGTAACGGTTGAAAAGTAACTGGAAATAAAGTAACAGAAAGTAAAGTATCAGTAAATTGATGGTTTCGTTCAAATTACCTAATTACCTCTTTGTGTAGCCTAACCTAAATTATCCAAATATATATATTTTTATTAAACTTTTATTTCATATATTTGCTGTTACTTTTTACCAGTAAATTGATACTACCACCGATACTTTTTTCATGATACTTTTTACTAGTTATTCACCTCCCCCCCCCCCTCCGTTACCTCTTATCTTGTTACTTTCTGATCACCGAGGGAGTTTGGGGGGGGGGGGGGTCTCGGCGGGTCAGAGGGGGGGGTCAGTGTTTGACCCCTCATAGTGACCACCTGAGCTAAATAAAACAGGTAAAGCAGGTAGGTTAGGAGGGGGGGGGGGGTGCAGGAAGGAGGGGGAGGGGGCTTATTGTACCACAGGACTCTATTATCACACACACACACACACACACACACACACACACACACACACACACACATTTGTCGTCGAGTAAAAATACATGACAGGTAAAATCAACATAATTAGTAGATATAGAAAAAGCTATTTTTTTCGGATTTTAAAGCAAATTATTAGTAACACGCATCTGTCAGTGGGTCATGTCTGTCTGTCTGTCTGTCAATAAGAGACATAGTTATCACCAGTTACTTCCTCTTACTCTTTTTATCATCATCTCCCCATGTCATCTTTTTCTCCATTACCGTATTACTTATGGTTGGGTGCATTAAACATTGCCTCAGTGCAGCTGGTGAGAATGAAGGTGGATTAGGGAGAGGGAGAATAAAACTTTAAAAGAGAGACAGAGAGAGAGAGAGAGAGAGATAGTGAGAGAGATAGAGATTGAAAGATAAGTACAGAGCCAACTAGAGAGAGAGAGAGAGAGAGAGAGAGAGAGAGAGAGAGAGAGAGAGAGAGAGAGAGATTGTACCATAAATTATTCGAAGGCTTAAGGCGGATAGGAAAGTAGAGGGAGTCAAAAATAATACTGTCCCTCACTCCTCACTACCTAACCATCCAACACACACACACACACACACACACACACACACACAACACACACACACACACACACACACACACACACACACACACACACACAACACACACACACAACACACACACAACACACACACACAAACACACAGAACGTCATCACTTCAATGCTTCGTGTCACTGAGAATAAGATTATCAGGTCAGGTTATGTTATGTTAGGTTAGGTTATGAAGACTTTAATTAAACTAAGTGATATTTACAAAAAAACAAACGAGTGATATAAACATAACTAATATTAATGTTAACTTGACATATGACTGAGTGTTGTTGATAATGAGATAATGAATATACGTGTTTATTATTATTATTATTATTATTATTTATTTATTTATTTTTTTTTTGCTGTTGTTGTTGTTGAAGATGATGCTCTTGTTGTTATTATCATTGTTGTTGTTGTCAGTACCAAACTATATCAGTATAGAGACATTATAACTCTCTTGGTGTTCAGAGTATAAATTATCCTTTGGTTCGCTACATTACACTCCCTGACACTCTAAAACACACACACACACACATACAAAAAAAAACTTGATAATGACCTTTAAGTGCTCTAACACAAAGACCCATTACCTCCTCTACTCACCTCGCTGTTACACCCACAAATTACAATTATTAACTCCCATAAGGTAAAATAAATAGTCTTTATGTTGTATACTAGTAATAATAATAATAGCTCGTAATAGCATTAACGAGAGGTATAACTACACTAAAATGCGAAAATTTAATACCATGGTGATATGTAAGGAGGAACCTGGTAGGTGAAGCGTCCATTAGAGAAAGGTTGAAATAAAATATGGTATTATACTTCCTTTGTTAATTTGATTCGATTTTTATTTGATGGTGACTAAACCTCTCGTATCAGGTTAGGTTAGGTCAGGTCAGGTCAGGTCAGGTTAGGTTAGGTCAGGTCAAGTCAGGTTTGGTTTGGTTTGGTTAGGTTAGGTTAGGTTAGAACATAAGAACATAAGAAAATAAGGAGTCTGCAATAGGCCGGTTGGCCTGTGCATGGCAGCTCCTGTCGAGAGTTACTACCACTCTATCATCCATGAATCTATCTAGCCTCCTTTTGAAATTTTCCAGCGCTCCAGCACATACTACAAAGTTGCTAAGCTTGTTCCACTCGTCCACCACCCTATTTGTGAACCAGTTTCTTCCTATCTCCCTCCTAAACCTAAACTTATCCAACTTGAATCCCTTGCTCCGAGTCCTATCCTGCTCGGATATTATACGAACTTTATCTATATCCCCTTTATTGATTCCTTTCACCCACTTAAATACTTCTATCACATCTCCCCGCACTCTTCGTCTTTCTAGGGAATGCAAGTTAAGTTTCTTTAACCTATCCTGATATGGAAGGTTTCTAAGTCCCGGAATCATTTTTGTCATTCTTCGCTGCACCGACTCTAGTGAATGTATATCCATTCTATAATAGGGGCACCAGAACTGAACCGCATAATCGAGGTGCGGCCTGACTAGCGCAAGATATAGTTGCAATAAGACCTCTGCACTCTTATTACTTACACTTCTAGATATAAAACCCAATACTCTGTTTGCCTTATTTCGAACATTAACGCACTGTTTTCTAGGCCGTAGGTCCGGGCTTACAAGTACCCCTAGGTCTCTTTCACAAGTCGACTTCTCTAGGTTGATGTTGTTAAGGCTGTATACATTATAAGTATTTGTTCTTCCAATATTAAGTACGCTGCACTTGCTGGTGTTGAATTTCATTTGCCATTTTTCAGGTTAGGTTAGGTTAGGTTAGGTTAAATATCCAATTTCATATTATACGTTATGTTACACGTTACTGAGGGGCAAATACCGTTCACATCATGATGGGATAAGTGCCAATCAGTGGACGTAATGGTCGGTGAAGGAACCAATCAGATCACAGTTATAGGTCGTGGATACTACACATACTTAGGCTGGTGGCGTCTTCTGTTGTATCTTCTGCAGACATAACCCAGAGACTAGATTTCCTTGAGAGACAGACAGACAGACACAGACAGACAGACAAACAGAGAGAAAAAGAACAGACAAAGAAAGAACAGACAGGCCGACAGACAGAACAGACAGACAGAGAGACAGACAGAGCCGGGATTTACAAAACATGATAAATAATGAATAAAATGAATAGATAACGAAATAGATACATAAACGAATAACAGACGTAGAGAGAGAGAGAGAGAGAGAGAGAGAGAGAGAGAGAGAGAGAGAACGTTATATATGATACACTGAAGAAAAAATATATATAAGTACCATAGAGAAGTAAGTACCCGGAGCACCTTCAGGTTATACTGTAAGAGGCGGTGGTGGATGGTTAGCCGATAAGTGAGGCGATGAACGGCTACCACCAGATGGCTCTCAATCGCTCCTTATGACTTATTGTTGTTCTTTATGGCGTCTTGTGGCCATCTTGTAGCTCTGTATGGCGTCTTGTGGCCTCTTGTAGCTCTATATGGTGTCTTGTGGCCTCTTAGTGTGCCTCTGTAGCTTATGGTGGGCTCTGTAGCTTTATGACGTCTTGTGGCCTCTTGTGGCTGTAGGCGTCTTGTGGCATCTGTAGCTCTTATGGCGTCTTGTGGCCTCTTGTAGCTATATGGTGTTGTGGCCTCTGTGCCTAAGGGTCTTGTGGCCTCTTGTGCGTAGGGTCTTGTGGCATCTTGTAGCTGTTTATGGCGTCTTGTGGCCTCTTGTAGCTTTATATGGTGTCTTGTGGCCTCTTCTAGCTCTATATGGTATCTTGTGGCCTCTTGTAGCTCTTTATAGCGTCTTGTGGCTCCTCATTACTCTTTCATTAACAAAACTGATCATGATAATTACAGCAGAAAAGAGATACAAGGAGAAATATGAGGGAATAGTTGTTGATGATGCAAATATTTAAAGATTGTCTTATGTTGAGAAAGACACAGACACATTGTAACCACGAACATGTAAAACAAAACATATTGCCTGTGGAGGTAAACAAGTAAATAGCATTGCCGAAAGTAAAGTATGAGTGAAAACGAAGAAGAAAACTAAGATAATCGGATTTTTTTTTTGGGGGGGGGGGGGTTGTTTTTGTTTTAAGAATATTAAGGTTCTAGGGAAGGTTGTTAATAATAATATAGGTTTGTCTGAAGGTATGTAGAGGCTGGTGAGATTGGGATATGATCTATTTTATAAGAGACAGTGAGAGTTTAATTGATATTTTTTTAAAGGTATTGAATAAAATAAGGATTTTTTTTTTACTCATATTCGACCTTAAGACCTGTGATAAAGATAGCTGTTATTGTTGTTGTGGTTCCTATAGCTTCTCATGGTTCCTAAATACTCTTCCTTATAGGTCCTTATAGTTTCTTGAAGCTTTTACCTTTGACACAGTTCCAGAAGTCTTTATAAGTGTTTTGTTAAAGCTTCTTCACTAGGGTGTTATGGCTCTCCCAGACAGAGCTTACCGACGCCATCACCACCAAGCGGGGTCTCTACCTGCCTGCACTCAATATGGGTTTCTTTACTCCAGTCAGCCAATAAGATCTTTCCTGCTAAGTGCACAGGGCTGCCGGCCAAGACTGGCAAATAAAAACAGGGTCTCCATTTGGTCCTGCCTTTCTCAGGTGCCTGCTATCAAGAGCTCCTCCTCCTCCTCCTTCTTCTCCTCCTCCTTCTCTTCCTTCTCTTCCTCCTCCTCCTCCTCCTCCACCTCCTCCTCCTCCTCTTCCACCTCCTCCTTCGCCTCCTCCTTCTCTTTGTCCTCCTCCTCCTCCTCCTCTTCCCCCTTCACGCAGGCCCACAGAGGACACTAAAGGACTACCATGCACCTACTGCAGAAGGCTCCGTCGCAGATAACAAATTCCCTTCATTTGGGTTTAAACCTATGGTAGTCTGGTAGTCTCCCTCATCCTACAAGCTTGACCAATCTTCACCATCCCTCCAAAATTATCACCCCGCCCCCCTCCAACACCTTCCCTGCTCCAACACTCCTCCAACACTCCTCCAACACCACCCCTCTTTCTCCATCCTTCTGTCATTATCCTTTCCACGATACCTACCCCACATAATCTCCCCTTACTTCCTCCCCTACCACACCATCCTATCTCCCCTCTCATCCCTCTCCCCTCTCATCCCTCTCCCCTCCCCACCACTCTACTTTCCCCTCTTCACTCTCCTCTCCCTCCCTTACTTCCCGACCCTCCCAGCTCCTCTCCTCTTCCCTCTCATCTTTACTCTCCTTTCCACCCCTCTGTTCTCCCCTTTCCTTTCCTCTCCTTCCCTCTCCCTTCCCTTCCCCTACCCACTTCCCTCTCCCACTCCCCACTCTCCTTCCCACTCCCCACTCTCCTTCCCACTCCCCTCCTCTCCCATTCTCTTTTCCTTTCCTCTCCACAAATAATCCAAGGGTGTGGCTAGAAAACTCACCACAATAATTTATTCAGTGGTTCTCGGCTTGACTGGAATGGGAATGGGAATGGGTAATGGGTGATGGGAATTGAAATAGGTAAATAGTAAAGGACGATGGGAATTGGAATTTATAATAGGAATTGGCGATTGGAATGGGAATGGGTAATAGGAATGAGTGATGGGAATAGAAACACGAAATAAAAATGGGAATACAAGTAAAAAAAAATTGGTAATATGAATAAAAAAATAAGATTGGGTAGGAATGAAAATAGGAATGGGAATGGGAATAAGTAATAAGAATGGACGATGAGTAATTGGAATAGGAATGATGATAGTGCGGTATAAATTGAATGAGGAAGAAGATGATTTAGTACACGATAAAGAGAGAGAGAGAGAGAGAGAGAGAGAGAGAGAGAGAGAGAGAGAGAGAGAGAGAGAGAGAGAGAGAGAGACCAACCCTCCCTACACCCATTATACCCACATGCGGTTCACTATATCCACCCATTATCTTCAGAATCCACCTATTACGACCCCCTCCCCATTTTAGAACGACTGATACAAAAAAAAAAAAAATAACGTAACAGAAACAAAACAGTAAATAGAGATAAAATAATAAACTGTGTATAGTATAATGAAAAAAAATATGAAGATAAAGTAAAACAGGAAAAGATAGACGGAGTTAAGAGAAGATAAACAAATAGGTAATAAAAGCAAGGAAGAAAAAAACTCTAATAAACCACGTATATTAAAACGAGAGATAGGAAAAATTAACCAAAAATAAACCAGGGTGATATAAGCGAATGGTAGAAAGGAAAATAAAAGAAAATGGATGACTTATGTACGTCATTATAGAAGAGAGAGAGAGAGAGAGAGAGAGAGAGAGAGAGAGAGAGAGAGAGAGAGAGAGAGAGAAAGGGAGAGAGCGAGAGAGAAAGACTATTAAAGAAAGGGAGATATGACACACACTACGATAAATGAAGTGTTATTAGAGAGGGAAATAAAAGAAAATGCTAATAAGGGTTAATGGTAGATGGTCGACAAGTATTTCTGAAAGGGTAAATTATTACTTACTTGGGGGAGTGTTAAACTGTCCTGATTTTAGAGGGAAAGGGAGGTGGAAGAGAGAGGATGTGGAAAAGAGAGAGGGGAGTGGGAAAGAGATCTAATTATTCACGTACAGTCCTACATACACCACCACCACCACCACAACCACCACCACCACCACCACTACCACCACCACCACCACCACCACCACCACCACCACCACCACCACCACCACTACCACAACCACCACCACTACCACCATCACTACCACCACCACCACCACCACCACCACCACCACCACCACCACCACTACCACAACCACCACCACCACCACCACCACCACCAACACTACCACAACCACCACCACCACTACCACAACCACCACCACTACCACCATCACTACCACCACCACCACCACCACCACCACTACCACCACCACTACCACCACCACCACCACCACCACCAACACTACCACAACCACCATCACCACCACTACCACCACCACTACCACCACCACTACCACCACCACCACCACCACCACCAACACTACCACAACCACCACCACCACTACCACAACCACCACCACTACCACCACCACCACCACCACCACCACCACCACTACCACAACCACCACTACCACCACCACCACCACCAACACCACCATCACTACCACAACCAACACTACCACCACCACCACCACCATCACCACCACTACCACCACCACCACCACCACCACTACCACAACCACCACCACCACCACCACCACTACCACCACTACCACCACCACTACCACCATCACTACCACCATTACCACCACCACCCCTGCAACCCTTCTCCTCTTCTAATCTCATGCACACACACACACACACATTCCTCATCTGAATCCACTATTATACTTTTCAACCATCGTGACTAGAATATGCATTACCAGCCTAAATTTAACACAGATGGACTCTCTCTTTCTCCCTCTCTCTCTCTCTCTCTCTTCTCTC
The DNA here is from genome assembly GCA_958450375.1 of Homarus gammarus. Classification (NCBI taxonomy): domain Eukaryota; kingdom Metazoa; phylum Arthropoda; class Malacostraca; order Decapoda; family Nephropidae; genus Homarus; species Homarus gammarus. The sequence goes on along the minus strand of CAUDMG010002894.1, from coordinate 1,303,690 downwards.
TCTCTCTCTCTCTCTCTCTCTCTCTCTCTCTCTCTCTCTCTCTTCTCTCTCTCTCTCTCTCTCTCTCTCTCTCTCTCTCTCTCTCTCTCTCTCTCTCTCTCTCTCTCTCTCTCTCTCTCTCTCTCTCTCTCTCTCTCTCTCTCTACCTCTGTTTTATATGTTTTTATCTATTTCGTCATCTATTCATTTTCATCTTTGTTTCAGTGAGTCTCTTTTTCACCTACGTATCTCAATTACTTTTGTCTGTCTGTCTGTCTGTCTCTCTGTCTGTCTGTCTGTCTGTTTGTCTGTATCTTTCACTATTACCTACAGTATAAATTTCATCTAACCATTTTTTAGTATATATTTCAATCAATCACTTCTCTTTCCGGGTCTGTATGTCTCTCCGTAATACCAACCATAAATTATTAATAAAACCTTAATTCCTAATCATCTATATTTAAAATTTCAGTAACGCAATTTAACCTACATTATAAAAATAACTTTCAAAATAGTATGAAAATTACACGGGGTTTCTATATCAATTGATTCGTTCTCTAAAAGACAATTGGATGAACATTAACCCACGTCACCTTAACCCACGTCAGCTTAACCCACGTCGAAGTTTAATCATTGTGATGATACCTAGAGGAGGAGGAGGGTGGGGGGAGAATGTTCAAGTGGTTCTCAGTACTTACCTGTAGATTAACCCCACAAAGTGTTTACCTGAAGATTGCTCCTACACCATCCCCCCACTCACCCACATCCCCCCCACCCCAACCACCACCCCTCCCGTATCCCCCAGTCCCAACCACACACACACCCACACCCCCTCCCCTACCCCCAGCAAATCTCATCTGAAGCTTAACCACGCCAACGCTACCTGAAGGGGTCTTGGCTAATCTCCAGGTGAAATACATTAAGGAATATAATGTTTTTGACTTTTAACTAACTCATCTCAGAGATAATAGATCCTTGACGCTTTGTGAACGATGGTTTAAGGTATAAGTCTTTAAGAACGATAATTTAAGCAACATTCACAAAAGGAGGGGAAAATTGTTCTCTTTCAACATTAACGTTCTCTCTATACGTACTACACACAGTCATAACCGTACTTAACACACACACACACACACACACACACACACACACACATACACACACACACACACACACACACACACACACACACACACACACATACACACACACACACACACACACGTCATGAATAACAAAATACATACCACAAAGAAAATGTAAAAAAAAAGAAAAATGATAAATAGCAAAGAAGTGAGAAAAACTGTAATAAAGGCATAATTAAGATAGGTAGATTGGTGTGTTTGGGGGCGAGGGGGAGGGGGGGGGAGGGGGCGGTGGGGGGGGGGAGATGGGGGGAGGGGGGGGGGCGGTGTACTTATGTGAATAGGGAGTGAAAAATAGCAGAGTGAATAATACTATAATTTATTTACTTTTCTGACAATATATAATTTTATCTTTTATTTAATAGACTAAAAAGATCAATTCATTTTTGCTTTATAGCCTAGAAGCTTCGTGTTATCTTTGATGTTATGCGGTGAAAAATATCATCTAGCCTTTATCTAATGGGGTGGAAATGTCCAATCCCTTATCAATGGTCTAAATATATTGTCTACTCTACTGTTTATTAAATGGTGTTATAATATCCACTCCTTATTTCACTCTCTGAAAAGGTCGTCTAAACTTTACTCAATTGTGTGAAAAAGAAATCCCCTCAATTCTTATCCAATTCTTATTTAAAAGACAGAAAATTCCACCCAATCTTTATTTAATGGGATGAAAACGTGCCACATTGGAAAGACCAGGAAGCAACACACGCACAATACTACACACACACTACACACACTACACACACACACACACACTACACACACACTACACACACACACACCCTAGTACCTTGTGGAGGGAGGCTTCTACTCCAGAGACCAAGTTGGCAAGATATGGCCAAGTATTTTACAAGATACCGCACCGTCCTCAGGAACTTGCTCCAAACTCCTATCCCTGAACGGACTCACCACATCCTCACCCTATCCTCCGTGTCATCTTAAGTTGTATCCCTGGCTCTACCTTGTTCCATTTCTCAGGGGGAATGTGTGCCGTATGGGAAGGGGAAGAGAAGGGGTGTTTCCTTGTTATTTGTACTGTCAAAACACCAGTTATTATTGTCTTTGAAGCCCGTGTTCCCGTTGGCTCACTGCGTTTGTTTTTATTTATTATTATTTAAACTACATGGAGTGAAACTTTCAAGGGGATAAAATTCTCGCCCTTTGTTCTAAGAGACATTGGTTCGATCCTAAGTACCGCCCCTAACCCCCTCCCCTTTCCCCCATAGTCTATCCTGCTGTGAATGTGTACCTAATATTTGAGTGTCGGTCACGCTGTTTCCTTGCGTCTCCTAAAGGGTCAGTATGTTATATTCCACTTGTTAATTGGACCTTCCTTCACTATAACGTTCCTTCAACAAAAGTAGTTCTAAAAATGAATATTGCTCGCTATATTAGAACCTTGTGTTGCAATATTTATCATCTTCCCTGCAACACATTTCATTCTAAGTATGAATGTACAAATTTCCCGTATTAGAGTCATTATATTGCACCTGTGTTGATTATGATATGCAATACCAGTCCTTCTACAGTGGTAATAAAGGTGAATGTTGCAAGGTGAGTTAAAGTCTTCTTAAAGCCACCTGTGTTGCAAGTAGTATAACATTCAACCTTCCGCAACCTTTCAGTATCAGTTGAGAATTTAATGCAGTTCTTCCACTTGTGTTCTCATTTGGTTTATTTCTTAGGTCTTCATTCACTTTCTTATATTCATTGCATTGTGTGATTGAGTTATTGCATCCTGTTCCCGGCTTCCATTATAGAATTACTTTGAATTTTCTCTTTATGTTATATTTGTCTTTTATAAACATAGAAGATTCACTGTGATCTATTTTATACATGTATCTTACGTACTTATAAAACACTTAATGATAATCACTTTACACCTGTGTCTCACCTATTTATAAACGTTTCACGGGTTCACTTTATAGCAGTCACTTATCAAAATATAATCATCCCTTGGCGTCCATTTAAAACCCTTCTCTCCCCTAACTTCACAACTCCTACTGTTCAACTAAGCACGTTAAGGAGTTATGACCCACTGTAGAATGGCTCTCTCACACATACACACCATGAACACTCAGCAAAAGCAATATCACTCTTGCAAAATGACCTCGAATCACAAATAACATCAAATTACAGGATATTTCTATACTTACGATAACACAAAAAAAAAATTACAGTACCCTAAAAATATCAACAATACCTAATGATAGTATTTAGTAATTATATACCAGGTGTATTGTTTGTAATTACATGGATGAAAGGAACCCACTCCATCCCGTGTTTACAAACTGGTAATAAAAAAGACGATGCCTCTTATTACATGAGCCGGAATTAGCAAGGGTAATAAATCCGTGTTATGGGGTGGTGTTGAAGTAGAGTCCTTGTCACTGTTTTATTAAGTAATTAGCTTACGTTCCTTTCCATCTGGCGTCCACCTCATCTCTCTCTCTCTCTCTCTCTCTCTCTCTCTCTCTCTCTCTCTCTCTCTCTCTCTCTCTCTCTCAAGGTCCACACTATGCACTCTCAACTACGTAATCTACACTACCTGAAGCCCACCTTGTTAGGTATCTAATTAACAAGCCTCGGGAAATTACCGTGTCCAATTTCTTACACCTGTTGTTTTAATCCCTCAGGTGTAACCCCTCTTGTATACGCTTGTTCTTCTTGTTCTCCTTGTTCTTCTTCTTTTGGCTCTTGCTTTTGTTCTTCTTGTTCTTCTTGCTCTTGCTGTTCTTCCTTCTCTTGTTGTTCTTGTTATTGTTCTTCTTACTCTTGTTGTTGTTGTTGTTGTTCTTATTCTTCTTGCTCTTGTTGTTCTTCTTGTTCTTGTTCTTCTTACTCTTGTTCTTGTTGTTGTTCTTGTTGTTCTTCTTCCTTCTCTTGTTGTTCTTGTTATTGTTCTTCTTACTCTTGTTGTTGTTGCTGGTGTTCTTCTTCTTCTTGCTCTTGTTTTTATTGTTCTTGTTCTTCTTACTCTTGTTGCTGGTGTTCTTCTTCTTCTTGCTCTTGTTCTTATTGTTCTTCTTGTTCTTCTCGTGATGGCGTCTGTCACAAGGCTCTCTACCCCTCTTCATAATCTTCCTCCACTGTCAGCCATTCATCTGTACCTATCAGCCATTCTTCATCTACCTTCCTCTTCCCCTCTTCCCAGATTTCTTTTTTTTCATTTTGTCTATCTACCTTATCCTTATTGTATCTTCTCCTTCACCTCCTTTATCCATGCTCTTCTTATCATCCTCTTTTGTTCACCTTGTCACTATAAAAAAAGTTTCAATGTTATAAAATATATCGCCATTTCTCATAAGGTGAGGTGAATCTCTCGTTGTATCGCGGGCGTAATGTGTAGCTTATACATAAACCGTATATATTATATCTATGTATTATATAAACCGTAGAGTATCTTTGAGCAACACGGAAACATACACAAAACTACCCTAAAATATAATGAAAATTTCAATTATTATTTTTCATATAGATGTAAATTTAAATTCCTTCCCTGCTTGTTAGTCGACTCACCTGAATTACCTGACTTGCCTGACTTACCTGAATTAAATGACTCGCCTGATTTACCTGACTTACAAATTATTTATTGTGTGATGTGTGTAGGAAGAGGAGGAGGAGGAGGTGGAAGAGTGGGAGAAGTAAAGAGGGGGAGGTGGTGGAGGTAAGAGGTAGACAGGCAGGCAGGCAGGTAGGTAGGTAGGTAGGTAGGTAGGTTAATGGACCAAGGCACGGGATAACGTTAGGCATTAACTCAGACTTGAATTAATTAAGATACCAAGAGAGGGATGATAGAGACGAATAAGATTACACAAGTAGATTTAATAACATCAGTGAATACACAATTAATCAGCCTCGGGACATATAGTTTCTTTAATTACACCTTGAAATCTGGTCTAATCACCCCCCCCCCCCTGGTTTAGTCGTAATTGTGATTGTTATTGTTACTGTTTGTGGGGTGGGTGGTGTTGATTGTTGTGGTGTAAGTAGTAGTAGTAGTAGTAGTAGTAGTAGTAGTAGTAGTAGTAGTAGTAGTAGGTAAGAGCAGTTCTGTGTGTGCGTGTGGGGATTATTATTCAGGGTAATGTTGTGTAGTAATGTACTGTTGCAGTGTGGAAGGAGGATTGACCTTGGTTTGCATGTTGGTATAATCACTGGAGCGAAATGTAAAGGAGCCTCTCTGTCTGTCTGTCTGTCTCTGTCTGTCTGTCTGTCTGTCTGTGTTTTAGTGTGTGTGTGTGTGTGTGTGTGAGCCATTATTTAAAACACTCAAGCTACTAAACACACACCGCCTCGGACTACACCTTATTATTCGAACACAGGGGGAAGACTCGTATGAATATATAGAACCAAACTCAATAGCGTTCACTTAATCCTACAAAAAAAAAAAAATTGCAAATACATGAGAAATATATATCTACATAATTTTATAGAACTACAGATATTACATAAAAGAATAAGAGAATAGAAACAGAGTTATATCAGCGTAGGGACATATGTTGACATACTTTTAAGAGGTTATGTTTATTGGATATTTATTTTGTTTACATTCAGTCAGTGTGGCTTGGAGATAATGTTTATTTACAGTTGTTATTTACTCTGAATATTTATCTAACCTAAGGTAATATAACCTAACCTAACGTAACGTAACCTAACCTAACCTAACGTAACCTAACCTAACGTAACGTAACCTAACCTAACGTAATGTGACCTAACCTAACGTAATGTGACCTAACCTAACGTAACCTAACCTAACCTAACGTAATGTCACCTAACCTAACCTACAGGGATATGTTGATCGCATTTACTCGTCTGACCGATTGTAAAAATCTCTCTCTCCTTTCCTATATCTTCTTTATCTCTATCTCTCTCTCCCATGCCACGTCTCTCTCTCTCTCTCTCTCTCTCTCTCTCTCTCTCTCTCTCTCTCTCTCTCTCTCTCTCTCTCTCTCTCTCTGTGCCTACATATTTGCACACGTATCTCTTACCTGCAGCCTCCCATTTAAATATTCTAATTAAATACCTGTTCAGTAAAACGAGTGGAGAAATTAATCATCAAGAGCTGTTATGCCCCATGAATTACTGAGCATTAGGACAGACAGATAGACAGACAGACAGACAGACAGACAGACAGACAGACAGACAGACAGGCAAGCAGGTAAGTAGGTCGGTAGGCAGGTAAGTCTAGAGAGAGAGAGAGAGAGAGAGAGAGAGAGAGAGAGAGAGGAATATAAGTGAAAAATTGAAAGAAAGAATGAAAAACGTGGCAGATGAGATGAATAAAAACCGAGGCTAGGTTAGGTTAGGTTCCAGAATCCGGGTTGAGAAATTAAGAAGTTTCCAATCAGTTGCCGTTCTATCACAGGTGTCTAGGACTTACAGGTGTCGTCAATTACAGATGTTAATGAGTTACAGGTGTCGTTAATTACAGGTGTTAAGGAACTATAGGTGTTGGTCACATTTACACCTGCAAACAGAGCCACCACCACCTATAGTGTCAACCTGGCTAGAACAGGTGTGACGCATGACCCGACACAGCGCTCACCCACCGATTCCATTCCTTCCAATACCTGCCACAACAACAGCCTGACAGGTATACAACAAGCAGGTGTCCGTCTATCTGACAAACAGACAGACAGACAGACAGACAGACAGACATCCCCGTCCAGAAGTGTTTATCGAAGCGTCCTCTCTGTCTTACACACACACACACACACACACACACACACACACACACGCACACACCAACACCCCCCCCTCACCCCCCACACACTTATGCTGGCCCCCCCTTGACGTCACTCCCACTTATGCTGGTAAAAGATCAAACGAGTGTTCCCAGGAGGCGACCTACCCCCCCCCCCTCCCCCTCCCCCCTCCTCCCTCCCAAAGAATAGGAGGCGAGTGAAGGAGTTGATAAGTGTGGCGCTTAAATGGTGTGTGAGTGAGAATAGGCGAGTAGGTCAAACTCGGGTCACTTACCTCCTCCCGTCACCTACCCATTACTCCTATAGCTTTTTTTTTTAATGTTTTTTTTTTCCTTTTTTTATCTTCTTTTTTTTCTCATATGGACGCTCGTCTTTTTTTTTTTTTTTTTTTTTAGTTTTCTCCTTTTTATGTTTTTTCTCGTTTTTTTCTTCTCATGGACATTTGTTGTTTTTTTGTGTGTGTTTTCTTTTTTTTTTTTCCTGTTTGTCACTCTATACAATTTTTTTCCTCAGGTTTTTATGTTGTTATTTGGGGGGAAATAATTCAGTTTTTTTTTTCTATTTGTGCCAACGAGGTGACATGGGTAGTAGGGAGGAGGAGGCGGAGGAGGAAGAGGTCAGTGATCTGTGTGTCTGGCTGCCTAGTGTGTTGTGTTTATGACTGAGTGATACCTAGACCACAAGACCGAGATGGAACCGAGACCAGGACCGAGACCTACTTCTCAAAATTAAAACAAAGGTCAAAGGTCACTGAAGAAGAATTTAACAACCTTATTAAAGTATATACGTGATCTCATTCTTCTTAGTTGTTTAATATTATGAGATATTATTGGGAGTTATTATTATTAATTACTTATTTATTTACTAACCTAGAATACCTGGTTAAAGACCCAAATTGTTAAAGTGTCGAAGAAAATTATCTAGTTCAATAATACTCTACATTATGTATTTTAATAATTTTTTTTTTTTTGAGTTTTATTCATTTTGGGGGATAATTTTTTTTGGGGACTCTACGTAATGCAAAGTAATGAATGGAGTCAATACAATATGGCGTATGTATATTCTGTACTTGCATTAATGAACACGTTAGTTAGTTGATGTTTTCGTTATTCGATGTTGTATTGTTCACTGAGTATATTTGTTTGTGGTTCACTTAATTTGAATATTATAACTTCAGAGTATTAAACAGAAGTATTTTATAATCTCACGGAATTTATCGAAGGGGAAGAAGACTCGGATCACCTCATAATTATTAACCTGATTTCTAACCATCTGCCTGTCCGTCTGTCCACCCGTCTGTCCGTCCGTCCGTTAGCATTTTCCGTGACTCAGTAGAAAGATTTAACTCAACCTCCCTTCTCCTCATCCTTCCATCCTACTGTCCCCCCCCCCCTTCGAAAAGGATATCCCCTGTTAGTTTTCCCCAAAAAAAAATTGAGATGCAATATTTATTTTTCCCCCGTCCTAGATAAAGGTACATGTTTGTTAATTGTATATGATAGGAATATAAGATTAGGACACACACACACCTACTCCACACACACACAGGTGAGACAGAAGGTTTAATTTAGGTTAGGTTAGGTTAGTGAAATCCTTATATGTATGTATTTAGCTGTTAGAAGTGTGTGAGTAAAGGACACGACTCCCTCCTAGGTGATCAAAGAATCCATGGACCAATGTCATTAAAACTTTGCGCGAAGGAACTGCTTTTGGCGAGCCGAGATAATTTGATAATTAATTTGTGGACGGTCAATGATGGAGAGTGATGATGGGAGGCGTCTGGTAGTTGGATGGCTTTACCCTTGCTGCTGTGTTACCTGTTTTGTGCTAGTTACCCCTGTTGCCTATTGTTGTGTTACCTGCTCTGTGTTAGTTACCCCTGCTGCCTGCTGCGTTACCTGCTCTGTGTCAGTTACCTCTGCTGCCTGCTGCGTTACCTGCTCTATGTTAGTTACCCCTGCTGCTGAGGTAACCATTTCATTTTAATATTATGATTTCCATTAATTTAATATTCTTACTAATTAGAATTAACCTGTATAGTCGATGTTTACATTTTAAGAACAACCTTCTCTGTGTAGGTCGATATTTTGAATAGCTAAAATATGAGGTTTTTAATCGCTATTATTTCCAGACTGACCAAACCCCATTAATCTCAATCTTACCTAAGTGGTTTTTCCTTTAATTCTAAGTATTCAGTTTAAGTTAAGTTGTTCTCAGCCGGGAGTTTAAAACCAAAACATTCGCGGGTGATTGGAAAACATATATAGAGCCATAATCCCTTCATCCCGTGGCTCTTTTGCTATAAGTAATGAAGGATTAGTCATTTAATTAACTCAGGGGTTAGAGAGATACTGAAACGTGATTTAAATCCTCGCCAGGTACACTGCTCGTATCACCTGGCCAATAGGATTTGAACCCATTAACACTTGGGGTCCATTACAATTCAGGTCCATTAGGAACTACTCTTCAATTAGATTTCTCAGTTTAGGTTAGGTTAGGTTAGGTTGTGATTAGGTTAGGTTGTGGTTAGGTTAGGTTGTGGTTTATGAAGACTAGAGCTTATAGGTTTGGGGCTAATTGACTTGCTCATTAGCCTAAATACTCACGATACTAATTAACTCACAATTTAATAGGCTGAGGCTGACCATAATTATTTTTTAGAAACTTTTTAAATAGGTTACAGTTCTTGCAATAGGTTAAGGAGTCAAGTTAGAGTTTTATAATGTGTGTGTGTGTGTGTGTGTGTGTATGTGTGTGTGTGTGTGTTAATGGATAAGTTTATAGTGAGTCTTTGAGATTAGTCTTATGCCATGTTTAAACCTTCTGAAAACACACACACACACACACACACACACACACACACACACACACACACACACACCATACATCTTTCTAACAATCTCTGACAAAAAAAAAAGACAATCATACAATTTACCTAAAAAAAAAAAAAATAAAAAAATTCACTCATTCTTCCAAAAATAAAATCGAAAAAACCCCCACATTAAAAGAGAATCAAAATGTTAATAATGGCTACTCAAGAGAGAGATGAGTTGCCGGATACGATAATTGTCCACATATTGTCTGGACAGGATATACACACACAGAGAGCGAGAAATCATCGTTGGTATCACACGGTTTTACTCCTGGTCAACGCCGCTACACGGGCCACTATACGATCAGGTAGAAGAAATAGAATGGTATACATTTATTAGTATATAATTTGGGTATTATATGAATATTAACTTAACCTAACATTAACCTAACCTAACCTGACGCTAACACTAACACTAACCTAACATTAACCTAACCTAACCTGACACTAACACTAACCTAACATTAACCTAACCTAACCTGACGCTAACACTAACCTAACATTAACCTAACCTAACCTGACGCTAACACTAACACTAACCTAACATTAACCTAACCTAACCTGACGCTAACACTAACACTAACCTAACATTAACCTAACCTAACCTGACGCTAACACTAACCTAACTTAACCTAACCTAACCTAACACAGACCTAACTTAACACTAGCACTTACCTAACCTAACCTAACGCCCACCAAGTAGCGTTAGAGTGTTTAATCTTGAAGTGACATTTACATTTTTGTACGAAGATAAAGTGTAAAGTGTTAAGTGTGTGTTTGTGCTACAGTGTAAAATATAAGTGTAATGTGTCATTGAAATAGTGTGTAAAGTGACGTAATTTATAAGTTTGTGTTTGTTTGTGTAGTATAAAGCATAAGTGGGTGTTTTAAATGTTTGTTAAGTATATTAGGTTAGATTAGGTTAGGTTGTGTGAGGGTGTGTGGGGGTGGAGGAGGGGGGAGGGTGTGTGGGGGTGGAGGTGGAGGATGGGTGGGTGGGAGGGGTCAAAGGTCATCTTTTTTTTGTTTTCTCTGATAATATTTAACAGAGAAAATAAAATTATCTCATTGTTACGGATGCTGTATACTGTGTTCATTTATCACAGGATGTAGCGTTTATCTATATTAATGTGCTACAATTTTTTTATAGTTTTCTCTCCTCTCTTCATTTGCAACAGTATTGGTGTGTGTTTTTTTTTTTCTAGCATTTAAATTTCTATCTCTCATTTTCTATTTTTATTTTCTTCATTATTTCATTTTTTTCCTTTGTTTTTTATTTTTGTCTCCTTTTTTTCTCATTATATTTCTTGCCGTTGTCATTTCCTCTCTCTCTCTCTCTATCTCTCTCTCTCTCTCTCTCTCTCTCTCTCTCTTTCTCACACAACAAACACGACGACTAACATAAACAACATCAGATTTCATAACATGGCTCACATTAACTCCATTACGGGTTCGGGATTAGGAGCTCGGAATCAGGGTTTGGAGTTAGGGATTCGGTGTTAGGGGTTCTGTTTATGTAGAGTTTTGGGGTTCACGATACTGATTTAAGGGGTTCGAGGTTCGGAGTTTAAAGTTCAAGGTTTTTAATACGTGATTCGGGGGTTCGGGGATTCGGAAAATTGGTGTTTGTAGATACAGTAGAGGATTTATAGACATGAGTGGTGGTATTGGTGTGTCGGTGCAACTTTGGAATGATAACTTACGATAATGTATACTGTATATCTGTGTGTGTGTGTGTGTGTGTGTGTGTGTGTGTGTGTGTGTGTGTGTGTGTGGTAACGTTACTGCTGGGATCAAGTACTCGTGTGTGTGTGTGTGTGTGTGTGTGTGTGTGTTTTCTTGACGTAATTCATATAAAAAATTTTCTACTTTTTTCACCTTGATGCTAATGAGAGTTAACACGAACACTAAAACATAAAGATAGAGAGAGAGAGAGAGAGAGAGAGAGAGAGAGAGAGAGAGAGAGAGAGAGAGAGAGAGAGAGAGAGATAGATCCACTATCTCTTGAGGTTGAGAAACTAAACAACTTCCCGTGGGTTCTCCCGGACATGGTGGAGGTGACCAACGCGTGATTAGAGAGAGAGAGAGAGAGAGAGAGAGAGAGAGAGAGAGAGAGAGAGAGAGAGAGAGAGAGAAGATGATGATATGCGAATAGAACTAGGGAATAGTCTCCTGTCCCTTCACCTAGAGAGAAAGAGAGAGATACAAAACACCGATGATAAAATGGTTAAAAGTAGACCTTGATAATAGGAAGGAAATAATAATCAAAATATATGATGACAGAAGAGTTTTAAATCACAATAATCAGATATCACAAACAGTTATCACCTCAAATAAATCTTTTATAGTCAATTGTATAAAAAATAAATAAAAAATACACACACTTATGTAAATGTTCATGTCATAATGTCTTTGAAATGAGATGATACTAACATGAGTCAGAAAACATCCGTGGGAAGGACAATAGTCACGTACCAAGTCTGTACGTAACAAGAGAAGGTGGAGGCTTCATATGTTGCAATCATATTGTCGTTGGTGATTGTGATTTGTGTGTTAAATTCAGTAGTCTTATATTGGTTGATTGATATGAGTCTGTGATATTTCTTACCTTTGTGCATTTAAGCTTCAATGATTACTACTACTACTACTACTACTACTACTACTACTACTAAAAATAACAATAATAACAACTCGTCTTAGTCATAATTACCTCAACCAGGTAAGTGATGTGTGGCTAAGTTCCGCTGGCAACCTGACCTCGGAGTGGCCAGCCTCACCCAGCACGAGAGGGTGTGTACGGGTGTTAGGCTGAGTGTTTCCTGAGACACTCCGTAGAAGTGATGGGTTTTTATTGTGTGGTGTGAGGGGAGCGGCGGGGGTGGAGCGGAGGGGGGTGGTGTGGGGAGCGGTGGGGTGGCGTGGGGAGTGGAGGGGGTGGTGTGGGGTGGGGAGCGGTGGGGTGGGGTGGGGAGCGGGTGGGGTGGGGGTGTGTGTCCTTGATGTCTTGTACGTACGTGTTTGGCCACCTACTTTATTTAGCCTCTCAAACACGAAGCTAATGAACTTCCTTTCACCTACCACAGTTTCAGCTCCTCTTGAGTGAGTGAGTGAGTGAGTGAGTGAGACCCTTGGCCTTAAAGAGAGAAGACCCCCCAAAAATAATTAAATAACGTGTTTGTCTTCAAAGATTCAAGTTTTCCTTTTGCTCTCACTTATTTCGACAAGAGTGTGCTGACGTCTCCTGGGGAAAACTGGTGTTGTAATAATGTAATCCGTTCATTTATTCTTTTTCTTAGACACAAAACCGGAAACTGTACTCGGTGATGTCTTATTCAAACGCGTGGGTTATGTTAGGTTAGTTTAGGTTAGGTTAGGTTAGTGTAGGTTTGGTTAGGTTACGGTGGAATTAGATAAGTATAAACTGAGTTAAATTACAATAAATTAGTTTAGGGCTAAGGTAACTTTTATCAGATTGAGTTAAGATAGGGTAGATTTAGCTAAGTTAGGATCAGATTAAGTCAGAATAAAGTCAATTAAGGTTAAGTTAGGCTAGGGAGATTAAATTGGAGACCAGAGTATATTCCGGATTAGGGGGAGAGGTTACATTGGGAGACCTAATTAGGGGACAGATTAGATTGGAGATCAAAGCATGTTCGGGATTTGGGGTATGGAGACAGATAATCGTAGACAGACAGACAGACAGACAGACAGACAGACAGAAGGCCCTCAAGTGGGAATAACATCTTAGAATCTCCTTAACTCTGAGCTCTGACTAAGGGTAAAATTCCGATGAAGCGTAAAATGAGATAGGCCTATATACTATTTTTTACACTTTGGGAGGAAAAGGAGAAATGGAGAGAGTGAAGGAGAGAGGGAAGGAGGAAAGGAGGAAAGAGAGAGAGAAGGAAAGAGAGAGGTAATGAAGGAGGGAAGGATGGAAGGAAGGAAATCAGTTATATACCCTTCCTTCCACATGCCACTACATTACTAAACACAAACCAAAAACATTCACTTGTTTATTTATTAATTCAAGTCCATTTATTATCCTTATCTAAGTCAAGGATAACGTGAATTGTATTTTAGCTTAATTTCATAACACGGATTTATAAAGCAATTACGAAGATGAAACATTAATTGTATTTAGTGCTCTTACGGGGATGATGAGTTAGTTAAATTATTACTCGTGTTTTTTATTACATTGACAGTGATATGATGTGGTGGGGGTCTCTCTCTCTCTCTCTCTCTCTCTCTCTCTCTCTCTCTCTCTCTCTCTCTCTCTGTCACATACTAATACACATCCTTCTACTTATTCCGGCTGATTAAACACCCTAACCTTACCTGGGGGGTTATGTTATGTTATGTTATGTTATGTTATGTTATGTTATGTTATGTTATGTTTGCGTTAGATTAGGTTAATTTCTCTTACCTTAGCTTTAGATAAGGTTATTTTATATTAGTTTAGCTTAGGTTAGCGCGAGATAACATTAGGTTATCTTAACGTTAGGTTAGGTTAACGATAGGGAGTTTATTTCTCACGTGCAATAAGATAACATACCTAATATTCAGGTGATATTTACTTGTTTTCAGACCTGTGGTGTAATGATCAGCATGCTCGCCTCGCAAGCGAGTGAACCCGGGTTCGATCTCGGGTAAGGTGAAACTATGGGCAAGTTTCTTTACGCCATTTGTCTCTGTCTACCCAGCAGTAATTGGAGACCTGGATGTTAATCGACTTGCGGATCGTGTTCCAGGGTAATGATTAGCCAGTGCAGTTGGCGAGTTGTCCGGTCTTCTCGTACTATACCTTGACACTGGGTCGTGCAACTCGTTATCTCAGGGTGTGGTTGTTGTGTTGGCGACAGCATCTACACCATAAACAAATTCACGCCTAGGTGGCCCTTGGGCCGGCCATCCTCGTTACAGGAGGCCCAACCATTATTATTATCTATGTACTTGTTTGTAAAGACCAGAAGGGATGTGTCAGTGGGGGAACGATGACAAAGTTATTGGACCGTAAACTGAATGTAAATGACTATTAGGATGTAAAGAATCAGTCTAGTATAAAATAAATATTCTCTACAGATCATAAGATATTCAGTTGTTAACATAATATTGCTTCTGTGAAAAAAACAACTAAGATCTTTATTCGGGAACAATTAAGTAATGAAAATCGATTTTAAACCTTATATCTCACTTAACCCAACAACGAATTAATATGGGTTTAAAAATCCCTATCATTTTATGGATTGGTAACCTAACCTAACCTAACCTAACCTAACCTAACCTAACCAAAGATACAAAGAAAGAGAAGAACGCAGGATGAGACACAAACCAAGAAAGACAGAGAGTTTGGATGTCTCACGAAGCGCCATTATCTCCCCCCCAAAAATGAGAGACTTGAGTGGGTCATATCCTTGGTAGAAATCTCTCCTGGGAGGATCGTGCAAATGAACCAAAACTTTTGTCACTAATGTTTTTGGTCGGCGATGGTCTGGTCATTAATTAGTGTAAGGTCGATTGTGGAAAATTGCATGTGTAATATGTGTGAAGGAGGAGATTTTGTGTGTGTGTGTTTGTGTGTGTGTGTGTGTGTGTAAAGCCCCCCATGCACACACACACACATATACACACACACACACACACCTAACATTAACTACATCGATCCAATAGACCTTCTCCTTCACTAAGCAGCACATCTACTACACGGAGCCAAGACTCTCTCTCTCTCTCTCTCTCTCTCTCTCTCTCTCTCTCTCTCTCTCCTTCTTGGCCTTACCAGAGCAGACTACACTAAATTTCTTAAACTCTTTATTTAAGCATTAAGCTGACATTTCAAGAATCTGAAAATGACCTTTAAAACGATATTGGTTTTCTCCTTACACACACACACACACACATACACACACACACACACACACACACACACACACACCATTGCAATTGCAGTTATCTCTATTCTCATAAATCAATTGACGTTATTGATGGCCATATCGTAACCACATAAATATCAGTGGTCCGTAAATATTCAAAAAATATTCTGACACACTTGTTTGTTATAAATTTGATTGCGAATTTGAATACCTGGGTGGAGGAGAAGGGATTTGTTTCATAGTAATACTCAACAGGTTTACAGTACGGTTTAACCCCTCGACTACGATAACTTTAACCCTTTGAGTACTTAACCCCTAGAGTACGATAACTTAACCAGAGTCCATCCTGCTTTGTTAAGTTAATTGTAAAATAGAGATATTATTAACAAAATTTCTTCAGAATTTTAAGCTACGTTAAGTATTATCATCTGGGTAGACTAAACTAAGTTATCCTTCTCAAAACATAACCTAATTTAACAGAATTTAGTTAAAGTTTAGTTAATATAGCGAAATATATCTTCGGGTTGATTTTACCATATATGAAACAATTATACATTCGTCACAAAAACAGTCCAATTGCGTCATAAGGCAAAAACGATTAACGAACAAAATATAATAACAGTGAAATGAGAATCTCAATATATATAAATGACTCCATTGTACACGTGACTCTACACATTCACGAAAGATCAGAAATGGATTTGAAATTATTGATATGATGTGATTAACCTTGACACATATATATATTATAGTCAGGTGCAGGTGACTCATTAACAACGTGGAATACAGGTGAAATATGTATATAATATGTTAGTTTATACATCAAACACGTAAACACACACACACACACACACACACACACACACACACACACACACACACACACACACACACACACACACATACACGAAACACAATTTTATCTCTCAGGGAAGAAATGAATTATCGTCATGAGGGTGAGACAGATTTATGTAGGTCTCTGTGTTTGTCATGTCTCTAAAACTTTTCAGCCAGCCTTCACTCTCACTCCTAATTTACGTCGTTTCTGTGTTACTCTTGTAGGTGGTGTCATGGGGTTGTCACAGGTCCTAGTGGGAGGGGTTGGGTGGTCTTATATACAGTGTCTGGTTTAGGTCATCAGGTGGAGGTGGGATTCTATCTTTCTATCGTTATATTTGTATGTTTTTTGTTAGTGTTTTAAATCGTCATCTTTCTTTTATTTTGTCTGTCTCACTATTTATCGTTTTTTTTTTTTCTTTTCCTTTTCATTTTTGCTTCTATCTATCTATCTATGTTAAGTTAAACTACCCCTTAACCTAACCTAACCTAACCTAACCTAACCTAACCTATTCTAAATCCATGTCCCAAGAATTTAGTCAAACTCCTTCTGTTCCACTCCCCCCTCCCACCTTCCTTCTCCCCCCTCTACTACTACTACTACTACTACTACTAATAACCACACCTACGCCGCCATTTACTACTACTACTACTACTACTAATAACCACACCTACGCCGCCATTTACTACTACTACTACTACTACTACTACTACTACTACTACTACTACTACTACTACTACAGATCATTTAAGTAATAAATATTTATAATGGTGATCCAGGCTCCCGGTGTCGAATTTCCCTGAGCTAACATAAGTCTGGTCTCGTCCTTCTCTGTAAAGTTTGCCGCCACTAGAGTGACTGACGTGAGGAATATTTGCATAATATTCAAATCTGTGTCGGAGGAGAAATTTTTCCCGAGAAACCTGTGCCAATGCAGAAAATATATATATGTTTTATTTATTTATTTATTTTTTCATTTGTAGATTATCGTTATTAATTAATTTCCTGGGAGATGATATGGTGAGTGAAAAAAAAAAATTAGAATTCTTTTGATAATTTTACATATACTTAATTTATTTTTTATTACCTTATGCCTGTACTTTGGGTTGGGTGAGAGTGGGAAGGAAATCATCTCTCAGAAGATTAGTTTGATGGAGAGGGAAGAGGGGGACCGAGAGGGAGGAGGGGGACCGAGTGGGAGGAGGGGAACCGAGTGGGAGGAAGTAGGGCTCACACAACGCGGGCAGAAGCTTCCTCCACTGGGGATCTCCTATGGCTCGATAAACTATAGGTCCGTATCTACCTATACCCCGAAAGATAGGGGACTGGAATAGAGACAAGGGGGAATAAACGTGATAAAGGAGAAGAATAGTGAGAAAGAAAAATAGTATTAGGGATAGTAACTGTAACGAGGAAAAGGATAGGAGTCTTTTTTTTTACCTGTTCATTCACCTATTCAATCATCTGTCATCCATCTGTCCATTCACCTGTCCATGCACCTGTCTTTCATCTGTCTTCTACCTGTCCATTCACCTGTGCTTCACCTGTCCATGCATCTGTCTTCTACCTGTCCATTCACCTGTGCTTCACCTGTCCATGCATCTGTCTTCTACCTGTCCATTCACCTGTCCATTCACCTGTCCTTCACCTGTCCATTCACCTACCCATCACCAATTCACCTTTCCCATAGTGAAGGAATATTTTATCATAGGTGTTCCCAGTTGGCTGAAGAGGAATCGTGGAAGATGATTTCCTCCTCGGGCCGTTCTTCTTCGTCTGTTTCTTCGCTTGTCACCTGTGCCTCGTTCATCACCGTCTTCCAGGTATTCCCGTCTATCAAACGTCTTCCTTCGTTCTCAGATTTTTCCATCGCCCGGTTAAAAGTGGTGTTTCTCGAGGCTTAGGCGTGATTTCATTTTTTCTCTTCTCTTCTCTTCTCTTCTCTTCTCTTCTCTTCTCTTCTCTTCTCTTCTCTCTTTGTCTTTCATTCATTAACTTCTTTGGGGAAAATGTAAGCATATTCTTTATTTCTATACTTACCTTTAATAATTTAATTATATTTAATTTGCCTTTAATTTAGTAGATATTTAACCTAACCTAACCTAACCTGACCTTACCTGACCTGACTTGACCTGACCTGACCTCGCAAGCGAGCGGACCCGGGTTCGATCCCCGGGCAGGGTGAAACTATGGGCAAGTTTCTTTACGCCATTTGTCTCTGTCTACCCAGCAGTAATTGGGGACCTGGATGTTAATTGATTTGCGGATCGCCAACTGCACTAGTTGGCGAGTTGTCCGGTCTTCTCAGACTATTCCTTGACACTGGGTCATGCAACTCGTTAACTCAGGGTGTAGTTGTTGTGTTGGCGACAGCTTCTACACCTTAAACAAATTCACGCCGAGGTGGCTCTAGGGCCGACCACCCTTGAACATGAGAGGTAACCATTGAAAAAGATAGGTTAAGTTACGCTAAATTAGGTTAATATGGCATGTTAGGTTAAGTTATGTTAGTTAGATAGGTTACGCTAGGCAAAGTTAGGATAGATTCAGTACAATTAGGTTTGGTTAAGTTAGAATAAATTAAGTTAAGTTTGGTTAGGTTAGGGTTGGGTTAGGGTTAGGTTAGGTTAGGTTAGGTTAGGTTAGGTTAGGTTTCACTCTATCACGTGTTTAAAATTCAGCCAAAGGTTCTATATACAAATAATATCCTTATCCTTTCAGATTGTTTACCCTGGAGGAAGACAGTTCTCTCACAGATCATGGGAACACCTCATCTGTGTGTGACCAAGGGAAAAAAGAGGGTTAGAGTTAGCCACTGAGAAAAATCCCAGAATATACAGAATTTATTGTTTGTGTAATTATGTCTCGTATACCCTCATGGTGCTTAGGAATACACAGTACACTCACAACACATTTGGTCACTCGTATTTCGGAGACCAAATATCCTGATAGACTTCATAGTGTACAGCAGGACCCAAGAGGACAAGGACACCAGGAACTAACATCATTTGTTTTCTGGTAGTAAGAATATGGAAGTGGGATCATGTTTACAAAGGCTGGTCAAAAAAAAAAAATATGACTCAATGACGATGGGATTTTGTAGTGTTGAACCAATACTAAGACAGAGACATATATTTATTGGCTCTATTCTCGAGGGGTAGACTCTGTTAGGTTCATAGAGACATGTCGGGACTGAACTTTACGTCGAGTAGTGTTGATACAGATAGTAATGAATGGGATCTAGACAATATTTTTATGGTTATCATTTTAAGCGTCATCATCATCCTCACCATCGTCGGCAACGTCCTCGTCATCCTGTCTGTGTTCACTTATCGGCCGCTGAGGATAGTGCAGAACTTCTTCATCGTCTCCTTGGCTGTGGCCGACTTGACGGTGGCGGTGTTCGTGCTGCCCTTCAATGTCGCCTACAGCATCATCGGCAAGTGGATATTCGGGATCCACCTGTGCGAGATGTGGCTTACCTGTGACATCATGTGTTGCACAGCGTCCATCCTCAACCTGTGTGCCATCGCCCTCGACCGGTACTGGGCCATCACCGACCCCATCAACTACGCCCAGAAGCGCACCTTGAAGCGTGTGCTGATCATGATCGGTTTGGTGTGGGGCCTCAGCTTCGCCATCAGTCTTCCACCTCTCTTGGGTTGGAATGACTGGCCGGACACATTTGTGGAAGAGACGCCATGTGCTCTCAGTGAAGAGAAAGGCTTCATAATCTATTCTTCTTTTGGATCATTCTTCTGTCCGCTGGTCTTTATGTCAATCATGTACATTAAGATTTACAAAGCCAACCTGCAAAGACTTCGTAAACAGAGCAACTCTTGCAACGGTAAGACGGTGGCTGATACTCCAGAGTGCGACACAGTTTCTTTATGGAAAACCCTCAAAACGAAGCTCACGGGATCAAGAGACAGAAGTCTACCTTTCTCCTCTACTGGTACTCCACGTAAGGTAGAAACATCCTTCACCGACCATAAACCCACAAACCAAAACAGTCAACAGGACAACCCTCAGGAAAACTCTGTGAGTGGCCCGAAGCATGACTCCACCAGCACCTTCAAGAAATTCCTCGAGGACAAACACAGAATATCTCTAACGAAGGAGCGTCGCCTGGCACGTACTCTCGCCGCTATCATGGGTTGTTTTGTTGTGTGTTGGCTGCCCTTCTTCCTGACATATGTCATTATGCCCTTCTGCCCGTCCTGCACCAAGCTCAATGAGAGGCACAAGAACATCGTCACCTGGCTGGGTTACTGCAACTCAACCATCAACCCCGTCATCTACACGATCTTCAACAAGGATTTCAAGAGGTCTTTCATCAGCATACTTAAGTGTAGGATTACGTGTTGGAGGACCAAAGTGTAGACTCTCTCTCTCTCTCTCTCTCTCTCTCTCTCTCTCTCTCTCTCTCTCTCTCTCTCTCTCTCTCTTTATATATATACATATATATATATATATATATATATATATATATATATATATAAATATATATATATATATATATATATATATATATATATATATATATATATATATATAATATTATTCTATCAATTAATGAAAACTATTTCCTCCTTAATCAGCTTTTAGATTTATTGAGAGCAAAAGAGTTAAACCATCGTAGCCAAAGGGTTAAACCATAGCCATTAAAGGGCTAAACCATCCTCCTTAAAGGTTTACTCTATAAGTACCAAAGGGTTAATAATGTGTGTAAATATTGTTATATGAATAGTGTGTTTTGTAAGAAAAAGTCCATTTTATTAAACCTTATTGTATAAACTGCTGTATTTTAAGAATAAATCATTTTCTCATATTCCAGATGTATGACTTTTCTCTTTTTTCTTATCCATATCTCGAGGATATTATATAGTTCAAGTGTGGCCAGGGTGCGGTGAAGAGAGAGAGAGAGAGAGAGAGAGAGAGAGAGAGAGAGAGAGAGAGAGAGAGAGAGAGAGAGAGGAACAGGTCTCTCCGATCTCTTAACTTTACTCTATAATTACCTGACAAAATTCTGAAAATGAGATCAACTTTATGAGAATGACTGTGAGTTTTCTCCTTTCCTTTCTTTATATTTCTCTCTCTCTCTCTCTCTCTCTCTCTCTCTCTCTCTCTCTCTCTCTCTCTCTCTCTCTCTCTCTTGGTGATACATAAACCACTATTCTTTGATAAATGTGGATTATTTACCCAGATTGGCTTATCTTCTATGAATAATTTTGTCCTGATTAGCTAATACACACACACACACACACACACACACACACACACACACACACACACACACACACACACACACACACTGCTACATGAATTAGTTAAAGTATAATACAATTGTGACACCACCAGGCCGCTCACATCTGACTTTCAACTCTTAACTCAAATTTTATTCTCTGTCTGTCTGTCTGTCTCTGTCTGTCTGTCTGTCTGTCTGTCTGTCTGTCTGTCTGTCTGTCTGTCTGTCTGTCTGTCTGTTTCGCCCTCACTCACCCAAACTTCTGTTACTCTTTTCGTCATCATACATTGTACTGTAATATTTCAAAAGACAAACACAGCTTCTAATAGGCCCCAGTTCTATTACGTTCTAACTATAATACGACCTCGGAACTAATAGACATTAACCCTATTATGCTCTTGTCATAATAGACCACCAGACCTAACCGGCACTATTACTGATTGGAACTCGTCTTATCAGTACCACCTAAACTTATCTTACCTATCCATTAGTACTATAAGGCCCAGGTTAATTAAAAATCTATTAGGACTATTAGGACTGGTGCCTATCAGATCTGGTACCTATCAGATCTAGTACCTATCAGAACTCAGAACTATTTTGACCGCGGTACCTATTAACACAACTCCTATTACAACTAGAGCCTATTAGGACTGAAGCCTATTAGAAATGGGGCCTATTAGGATTGACGACTTATAAGGAAAGGGGGCTTATTAGAACTGGGGACTTTTAAGACTTTGTATCTAATAACACTGGGGCCTAATAGAACTGGGGCCTGATAGGACTGGGGCCTGATAGGACTAGGGCCCATTCGACCAGTCAGCCCAGGGCAACGGGTGTGCTCGATAGTGAGTGGGTGTTGTGGGGAGTGAAGGCCAGGGTTTAATACTTAATAATTTGACATTTTAGTCCAGCGTCCACAACACTGCTGGCTGAGAGAGAGAGAGAGAGAGAGAGAGAGAGAGAGAGAGAGAGAGAGAGAGAGAGAGAGAGAGAGAGAGAGAGAGAGAGAGATACAAGTACGATCTCACTAGCTCATTTAAAGTTACAGAACAAAACTGTTTTCGTAAGTGAACTGAAACACAATCAAAATTAGAAGACCAGTTTCTCCTCCTCCCCAGATACGAGAGAGAGGAGAATAATTACTTTGGGAATCAGAAATGTGGTAACTAAGGAATTAAGATGATTTTACGTTTAATAGATTAGCAAGATTGAGGTACTGTTGTGCCATATATGAGTATTTTAATCATGGTCAAGGCAGGCAGGAACACTACACCGCCTCACGACCCACTGTAAAAATAGCTGAGGTGAGAACAGATGGTAATGTGGAGTCAAATTGATACCCCAAGGAAGGTGTTCATATTTGGTTAGGTTAAGTTGTCTTTAAATTAGGTCAGGTTAGGTTAGGTTGTTTTAGGGGTAGTTTAGGTTAAGTTAGGTTAGATTGTGTTAGGGGTAGTTTAGGTTAAGTTAGGTTAGATTGTGTTAGGGGTAGTTTAGGTTGAATTAGGTTGAGTTAGGTGAATTTTTTTTAGGTGTAGGTTAGATTAGTTTAGACTGGCAGTGGGTTAGGTTAGGTTAGAGGTTGTTAAGTTTAGATTAATCTAGGTCAGGGATCGTGTTTAAATTTTCCCATGAATTTTAAATTTCTTCTTTAAATTACTAAATCATCCTTCTTGTCTCACTTTATTACATTAATAGATCTATAAGAACATTATTTTTTTCTTTTTATCCAAATATTAGAACCAAGAAAAAAAATGGACTTTCTGAGTACTCTCATTTTTTCCTCTGCTCGAGTTTTATTATAATTTACATACTTGGTAAAGTTAATAAGACTTCATTAGTTAGATAACGAGTTTAACTTTGCCTCAGAAACGTTATTAAGCTAATTAACCTCTGTAGGTACGCCAAGGTATCGACCCAACGTCCTCAACACACTTGACACCTCAAAGCTAGTGCATGATTATGACGTTCACGCCTTTTGAGTCGATCTGACAAAAAACTTGATTATAGAAACACGTGTCAGTCAGTCATTCTCCCAGACCTTTACCCAGACATTCTCCCAGATATTCACTATTAACATGCACCAATCATTCTCCCAGACAGCCATTAACATTTACCAATCATTCTCACAGATTTTACATAACATTCTACGTCTCCCGATCAATAACCAACGATAACCTAGAATACATGGTTAAAGTCATTGCTTCCACATATGCATATAGAGCTGAGTAGTAATTACCACAAGTTACAAAATACATAATGTTTAATAGAAGATGACCGAATTAACCTGAATTGCCTCAACCATACTTTAATTTAACTAACCTAACCTAACCTAACCTCCTATGTCAGTTCCTTCTCCTTAATTACGCATCTAAGTCTTCTATTTATTAATTTCATTCCATTTCGTCCAAACCGCAATCCCAACCTGTTCGCCTTAAGATCGAACACGCGATATGACCTCGAACAGCCCCCTTAGTTAGCCCCCTAAGGACGATCAACTCATTCGTGTCTATTATCAAATTCGTCTTAGGTCTTGGTTGAGGGGGTAGGGAGAGGGAGGTGAGGAGGAGGAAGGGGGGAACGAGGGAGAGAGGGAGAGGGAAGGGAAGGCGAGGGGGCATGGAAGGGAGAGGGAAGGGAAGAGGGAGATGGATATAGGAAATAGGAAGAAGGAAGGGAAAGAATCGGACGAAGGAAGAGGAGGGAGGATGGAAGGAAGAGGAGGCGAGGTTGAGGAGGAAGAGTAAACTGGATAGAATAATGAAAGGAAGGGTTAGAATTACAAGCATCCCTGTCAAATGTCAAGAAAATCACAACGAACGAACAGAAAGGACAAACAAACAGACATACACATACACACACACAACGTGAGTACGATTTGCCATAATTTATCCCGCCAAGTTGGTCCTTAAGGATGTAATTACACAGCTCATCACAACTCATCTTGTTACTGTTGCTGCCAAGTTGTCAGTCAATTCGCCCACGGTCACAACACACACCCACACACGCACACACACACACACACACACACATACCAATGCAGTTTATAAGTACATTCTCATCATACGTACTGATTGAATGAGAAGGTAATGATGATGACCTCGATGATGGTGATGACTATGACTCACCATCATACTTATTCACTTTGCTTCTTCATTATACTTCACATCGAGATTTTTTTGTCATTATTCAAATTTATTCATATAGTGCAAGTGATGATTATGCTTATTGGATAAATTAAGAGGATTATTATTATTATTATTATTATTATTATTATTATTATTATTATTACTTTTAATATGTATTTTTTTAAGATTTTAATATTCTTAATTAAATCTTGGCCCCTAGTGACGTACTCTGAGACCTAAATAGCTTACAATAGGAAATGGAGAGGGCGAGGGGGGGGGGAGGTGCCGGAAATCCTACTTAAAAGTAAGAATGTAGATGATAGTGTAGCAGATGTAGTGTAATTTAAATAGTGTAGAATTAACGTAGGGATAAACATAACAAAAGTCAATGATAAAAATAATCCTCATCCTTATCCAAATGATTTCAAAATCCAATACTATTTTATCCATCATAAATTTCTTTCATTTTATATCGAATTCTTACGTCCTCTTTATTCGAAAATTAAGAGAAAACTGTTTAAGGCTTTATAACGTTAGTCATCTCAGCTCAAAAGCCTCTCAGTTGCCGATGATAAGAGAAGATTCCCACAAATATCCAAACTTTCTCACCGTCATTCCCGGGCCCCCACCTAGCCCTTCCTCCCCGCTTCCAGAATTTGCGGCATAGTTAAGGCGAACAGGACTAACATTTTAGACCAGAGTTTCCATGCAGGGAGGAAGTGCTCACAAATTTCTAAGTGTTGGAAATATCTGAGGAAACTAGGATTCTTTGTGGGAGGTGGGGAAGGGGTGGTGGAAGGGGTGTGGGGAGGGAAACTAGGGGTGGGGAGGGTGGGTGAAGGGAGAAGGAGGGGAGGTACATAAGAGGAGGGGGTAATAATGCGTGCGTGTGTGTGTGTGTGTGTGTGTGTGTGTGTGTGTGTGTTGATAACCACGAGGAAACAAGAAAACACAAGTTCCCAAGCGCTATCGTGTAAGTCGTATCTTCAAGGGTGAGTACACGAAAGCGCTTGGGAACTTCATGTTTTGTTTTTCCTTATGCTCTTCAGGACATACATGGCCCACGCGCACCTAGAGTGATTTATTTGCATATATTATATTGATAGATGGACAATTTACTTCGTCAACCAATGGACACAGGTTCAGTATCAATATGTATTCATTGGAGGGGTTACTATTGTCCTTCCCAGTCAGTTCATTTCTAATAGGGTGGAATCCCCCAATGAGAAGATAATGATTCACCTCCAGCGTGACCACCAGAAGCATAGTCATGGTCGGAAAACCCAACTCCCTCACAAACATCCTGACCAATAGAGGATATTATTATATCCTGCCTCAACCTGACGTCATATCCACATGCCCGACACCCTGGGTTGACTATCTCTACCTGTGTCTGGTCTATGGCACCTTACCCACGTGGCTGATTTGCCAGACATCCGAAACATCTACCCGGCCAAGAGCGTCCTGCTAGGGTGTCCACTGTACTTTAATATAATCCCTGCCGTCCCCCAGAGTAATGTGGGTGTCTCGAAGAGGATGGGGGAGGGAATGGGTCACCTGGATGCCCACGATGCCTTATGTCTCTTAACGAATGTTTTCTGTGTCCAGACTGACATACTTTCTCAAGAGCTCACCGTCGTTCGGCAATCATATGCTGGAGAAAAAAATACGATGAACTTCTTGGAACCATGTGCACAAAGGTCGCGAACCTCTCACTGGCAGACTTACAGTGGGAACAGGCTACTCTTCCGATCCGCCTGGGAGAAGTTAACGTACGTAAAGCCTCCCAAATTGCCTTACCAGAATTCCTGCCATCCAGCGTGGCATCAGACGAACTGGTTGGGAGGATCATTCCAGAACGCTTGAGAACGATCACAGGAGTAAACAACCTTAGATTCAAGGAGGAAGCCGCTCAGTGGCAGACCGCTACATCTCAAATATAAACCAACGCCTCAAAAGACATAAAACAGATCCACTGGGATAAACCCTTAGAAGAGAACATGACCTGGATACTGACGTGCTTGAGAGAACACCAAAAGAAACCTTCTCCCTTTAAAAGAGTTGAAACTTCTCTTAAGAGTTAACAAGACGTGGATCTTGTAGGGGTATATTGGTAGGTGCCGACACTCACGTCAACATTAGCGGAAGAGGTACACGAGTCTGTATTCATCCAGGTGTCTTGGGTGCCACCACCTGACACGCTACAGCTGCCTTTATGTATGAGAGAGAGAGAGAGAGAGAGAGAGAGAGAGAGAGAGAGAGAGAGAGAGAGAGAGAGAGAGAGAGAGAGAGAATCATTTGAGTTATCCCCAGCCTTAGTCATTCGTACTCCGTCTACCCATCAGTTCGTCTGTCTCTTTGTCTTTCCGTCTACCCGTTTGAACGTGACAGGTTCTTGGTTTATAGTGACAGAATCTTGGTGGAAAAATGATGAATGGATATCCTAATTAATTATATTCACTGCTATCACTATCACCATCATTAGGTTGTTAGGTGACTGAGTTAGAAGGTGATGGTGATGATGATGATGATGATGATGATGATGATGACTACACCAGCGTGATGAGAGGAGAACATTGGTCATCACTCATAACAGATGATTAAAACAAACACACAATATATAACTTAAAGCAACAGAAGTCAACAGTGAGGGAAGTAATTATTCGCTGCTCGAGTTAACACGTGATAAAAGAAGAGACAAAATTTATAACTTGATTACAAGACTTAAATTAACCTAAACTTTTGTCCACTGGCTATTTTTTTTTTGCTTGCAACTCGTTAATTATTGTAATAGTTTAAATATTTTCCCAAACTGTGTTCCCTGAAAAATAGGAAAGTAAATAAATGACTTGTTAATATGGGAGATGAATGTGTTGTTTTAGTGGTTGATACAATATACTTGTGTGTTTACAAGTTATGAGAAGAGTTACAATACGAATACTCCTTAAGTTCCTCAGGTGGTGGACGAGAGCCTAATGCAGTGGTTATTACCTACTGAGGCACCTGATGGAATTAATGAGTCTGAAGCCCAGCTCATCCATGAACCCCTGAACACTGGCTTCCCAGGTGACTAGAGTGTCTGAGTACATACTGAGAAAGGCAATATTAACGGCTCAGGGTCCTAAATTTTGTTTCCTTTATTTTTTATTGAACCTTTCGCTCTACTTCCTCCCTCTGCACTCCAGAAGAGAAAGGTAGTTGCGAGGCTGGAGGCACGTGTATAGTTCCACACCAGATGATAACTACCCGTCCAGGGGATGTCGTCTGGGCGCTTGTTGTCGGGTTTGTAGGTGTGTGATTCCCTGTGTGTTGGCAGAATGCAGTGGTCAGACTCTTCCTGATAATATTTGTAAATTCATTATGTCTCAAAGCCAACCCCTGGAGGCCCAAACTACAAAAGCATGGATGCAGTTTGGTCTGCTCACACATTGCTTCATAAACAGTTGAAAACAATGCGTATTAATTAGACTGCAAAACGAGGAGCTATTCCAACGCTGAGGGCCTGGAGATCAGGACAAGAGCCAAGGAGGAGTCTACAGTGGCCAGTATGAAGTCTCTAGCGTGAGAGGTACTCATTACCCTCACATGAGTCCTCTCATTGTCATTTGATGCCCTCTTGAGCATGTCTGAAGCAGCCCTCACCACGAGGGGCTTGTCCCTTGCAAGAAGCGAACGAACACAGCTCAGATGACACGTGGGGGAGTTGCCACTTCTCCTCACACAGGTTGAGCGTGGCCTTAACACAAAGAAGGAAGATATTAATCTTTTACCCGCACAACACACATCAGGTCTGTTGTCGTAGATGACCAGCCATCACCCAGGCAGAGTAAATTACTTGTAATTATTCATGTACAATAGATAGATAGATAGATAGATAGATAGAGAATTGTTCTAAAACATTCATTTCTTGTAAATTGATGTGGAGAAAGAGGAGCCCACTCGTACCCTAACCCTCTTCATGCAAACAGTATTTTTTAATACCTGCCACTTGGATTCATTGAACCTGGATCTTGAGGTTTAGATGACTCTCCAGCGAGGATGAAAACTTTACTCAAGGACAACACATCGTCGAATCCCAAGAACTGGACCCATATTTTTGTTTGTTTGAAGCAGTGGGTTTAGTTAGGGAAGTTAGACACTGGTAAGGTTAAGTAAGCTTACTTTAGGGGTTGGTTAGGTTAGATATGGTAAGGGTAGATTAGATAAGATTAGGTTAATGGCTTAGACTAAGATAGGTTTAGTCTGGGAAGGTTTGGTTATGCAAGATAAGTTTAATTTTGGTTAGATTACGTTAGGTTAGGTTCTGCAGTACAGTAGTCTAGGGTCCAGTTCTAGGATTCTTCACGTCTCGGACTCAAAGAACAGGAGGAGGAATTAATTAAAAGAAAGAGCCAAGGGGACTTTTACCATTGATTTGTAAATTGTTTGATAATTTTTTTACCCAAAGAAGAGGATCAATAGATAACGTTGATTAGCTGCTGAAGAGAAGAGATGAAGCGAATGTTTGGTGGATTAGAAAGATAAATAAGAAAACCTAAATTACAGGAAAGAAGATAATGGTATAGATTAAGAGAATAAACAGAAATTGAAATGTTTGTGGGAAAGGAATACATAACAAAATTAGATAAGAAAGATAAATTGTAATAGAAGAGGTAGAGATGAATGTTGAAGGAAGTGAAGTAAATTAAATAGTAAATTAAACAAAGAAAACGGGATAGGACGAGAGGTTAGGATTAAAATGGATAGATGTATATGGGGAGCAAGACACTGATAAAGACAGAGGATAGATATTGTGGATAATTTGCTGTTACAAGTGAGGACATGATAAATGGAGGGTAAAGGTGAGAACGAGAACGAGAACGAGAACGAGAACGAGAACGAGAACTAAAACGAAAACTCCTATCAGATGAGGTAAAACACACATTGATAGATTAATAAAACATCATTACCACATTTCCTCCCTCGGCAGTAGATCTCCAGTCCTCGTTAATGGGTAGTTACTCACTAATTAAGGTGTCAATGTACTGCCATTACTTCAGCCAATTAGGTCTAGGGGAAAATCATTAGTGTGTATCTATTTTATAATGTTTCCAGAACCTGTGTTGTGGGTAAGGTGGTGGTGGGGGTAAGGGGGGGGGGGAATGTTGGGGGGTTTTGTTTATTGGGGGAGGGGGGGAGGGTGTGTAGGCGTGTGTATAAGTGTGTGTGTATTAAAAAACATAATTATCTAAATACTGAAATTATAACATAAAAAAACACTATAAACTCAGGTAACCAAAACACCTACACAAAACAAACACACACACAAACACACACAAACACACACAAACACCACTTCGTTTACATTCACCAACTTATCAGAAATTACATAATATTTATCCTGAAAATTATGCAACATGAATAATTCTCTGGTTTTTTTTATGTGAGGTTGTGAGGTTAAGATTCTGAAGGCGAAGCTAATGGATAATTTTGGTCCCAGGAAATGTTGTAATGTTAGGTTCTCCTCGAGGGTTTATTCCGAACGAGGATTACGTGATGCGTTTGAGGTGGTTACTTGGAAAACCCACATTGAAGGAGGTTACATGGTGTTATTATCGTTATTATTGTAATTGTTATTTATTTATTATTATTATTATTTGTTATTTATTTTTATTTTTATTATTTTTGCTGGTGTTTTTGTTGTTTTTGTTTTTGTTAGAACACTGATAAATTACTGGACCAATACATTGCCCGTACAATAGGTGGAAGGCAGTAATGGAGAGAGGCACTAGCACTGTGAAGGAGAGAGGCACTGGCACTGTGAGGGAGAGAGGCACTGGCACTGTGAGAGAGAGAGGCACTGGCACTGTGAGGGAGAGAGGCACTGGCACTATGAGGGAAAGAGGCACTGGCACTGTGAGAGAGAGAGGCACTGGCACTGTGAGGGAGAGAGACACTGGCACTGTGAAGGAGAGAGGCACTGGCACTGTGAGGGAGAGAGGCACTGGCACTGTGAGGGAGAGAGGCACTGGCACTGTGAGGGAGAGAGGCACTGGCACTGTGAGGGAGAGAGGCACTGGCACTGTGAGGGAGAGAGGCACTGGCACTGTGAAGGAGAGAGGCACTGGCACTGTGAGGGAGAGAGGCACTGGCACTATGAGGGAGAGAGGCACTGGCACTGTGAGGAAGAGAGGCACTGGCACTGTGAGGGAGAGAGGCACTGGCACTGTGAGGGAGAGAGGCACTGGCACTGTGAGGGAGAGAGGCACTGGCACTGTGGGGGAGAGAGGTATCTATGGATTTCACGATTGAGTAATTTTTTTCCCAGGGTTGAGGACGAAGCGAGAGTGTGTGTGGGAGATGTTTGAATCGTGAGCAGTATTTTGAACAGGGGGGGGGGGGGGAGGTGAACGAAGGCCTTGGTGTGAGCGAGCGAGCGAGAGAGAGAGAGAGAGAGAGAGAGAGAGAGAGAGAGAGAGAGAGAGAGAGAGAGAGAGAGACCAATAGATAATTTAAAGATAGACCCAGATTACAAAGACACAGAAACAGACTAAAAATAAATAAATAATTTTGTTCTTAACATATATACTCACCATTTTCCTCATATTAAAATAGGTGTAATGAGGTCAGGGGCGAGTCCAGTCATCAACACACAGTCCTCAATACCACGAGAAAGGATTGTATCAAAACTTAGCGACAATATCCATTACTTATCATTGTTCTCTAGCCCCTAATTGAAGATAGGAAGGTCAATTCATTCATACTCAGCAAGGACAGACAGAGATATAGAGAGTTTTGATACATTACATTACTTATAAAGCACTAAGATCTTGATTTACTTGCTCGTCTCCCCTCTCATTATTCACTTCTTCACACTAATCAATGAGGTACCTAACTTTACCAATGGGGAAATAAAGGTAGTTGAGTGAAGTGCCTACGACTGAAGTTCCTACGATATTTCCTCCTTGTCTACCAAAATCTTAGTATGCAGTGTGTTGTATCAGTCAGACGTGTGGGATCCTCTTCAAGTATTTCTAGATTCTTACTCATGACATAAAATTCTTGGTGACTTGTCCTCTTGAGTGTAAATGGGATGTAAGGAATGTAATGTTTAAAATAACTTAAATTACTGTTAAAATAATCAAATGAATTATAAAAGTGAACATATCATTTTCACACAGACAGACAGACAGACAAATAGACAGACAGACACAGACACCCAGACGACAGCACTACACGGTATAATAAGAACACCATAATACTTAGCCACTCATGCCAATACCAAAGGTTCATTACCATACTCATAAACTAAAGAACACTAAGAAAAAAAACAACTTTATATTAATTTTAATTAAATTTTCAGACTTCCTGACTCCTTAATATTCCCCAATTTTTTTTTTTTTTTTTTGGGTGAGGTTTAAACTCAGGGAATTTATGGCATTAAGTCCACAGTCATTATAAGATAGAGGGATGATTAGATAAAACTCTGAAATGCTGGAGTTTACCCTCACTGTCAACAGATAGGTCGAGATTTGTCATATTATCCATTATTTCTTATTTCTACACTTCTCTTGGCATATGAACTACCTCATTGAATTATAGATGGTGAATTAGAGATGTTGAATTATAGATGTTGAATTATAGATGATGAATTATAGATGGTGAATTATAGATGATGAATTATAGATGATGAATTATAGATGATGAATTATAGAGATGTTGAATTATAGATGGTGAATTATAGATGGTGAATTATAGAGATGTTGAATTATAGATGGTGAATTATAGATGGTGAATTATAGATGATGAATTACACTGGGAGCACACTTTCGGTTGCATGAGTTCTGACACTTGATTCTGGTAGATTTGAGGTCACAAATTCTGAAAATGGCATTCGTTTGTGCAGATCAGGTCTAGTTTTGATGCTACGCGGCAATTTACATATCAGGTCGCAGATTCTGAAAATAGCAAAGGGAAGTAATAAGCATATTAGTTTACATTCATCAAATATAATTCTTAATTACATCAGTGCGTCAAATATAGATTTGTGTGTGCATTAGTGCATATCAACAGAACCGCAAACATTTAGCCACGCAGAACTCAATGACTTAGTTCGAGATCTGGGTCGGTCTAAAAAGCTGTCAGAATTGTTGGCTTCACGGTTAAAAGATAAAAACTTGCTGAAAATAGACACAAAGGTAACATTCTTTCGCAACAGAGAAAAGAACCTCTTACAGTTCTTTGATTCTAAATTTGACTTCGTCTACTGTTGTGATATTTCTGGATTAGTCACCGCGATGGGAGCTCCAGGTTATGATCCGAAAAAGTGGCGCCTCTTTATAGATTGCTCTAAGCGGAGTCTGAAGTGTGTTTTATTACATATAGGCAACATCTTTGGCGCAATACCCATAGGGCACTCAGTACACCTGAAAGAAAAATATGAACACATCAAAACGGTTTTGGAGCGACTCAAATATGAAGAACACAAATAGCTCATCTGTGTTGATCTAAAAATGGTCAATTTTTTGCTAGGACAGCAAGGTGGGTATACAAAATTTCCTTGCTTTATCTGCCTCTGGGACAGCAGAGCCAAAGACAGACACTGGATTCAGAAGGAATGGCCAGTTAGGGAAAGCCTCAATGTTGGGGACAAGAACATCATTTATGAACCCCTAGTGGAACGTGAAAAAATTGTTTTCCCGCCCCTTCACATCAAGCTGGGCCTTATGAAACAGTTTGTCAAGGCGCTCGATACTGACAGTGACTGTTTTAAGTATCTGTGTGAAGTGTTCCCTGGTTTAACGCTAGAAAAACTCAAAGCAGGTATTTTCGACGGCCCTCAAATTAGGACGCTGATTAAAGACCAAGCCTTCACTCAATCCATGACTGATGTTGAGAGAAATGCATGGGGAGCATTCGTTTCTGTTGAAAGGAACTTTCTTGGAAACAGGAAATCAGAGGACTATAAAACGCTCGTTGAATCTTTGATGGAAAGTTTCCATGTGTTAGGATGCAACATGAGCATTAAGATGCATTTCCTGAACAGTCATCTTGAACTGTTTCCGGCAAACTTGGGGGACGTGAGTGGTGAGCAAGGTGAACGCTTTCACCAGGATATCAAAGTCATGGAAGACAGGTATCAAGGTCGCTGGGACATTCACATGATGGCGGACTATTGCTGGAGCATTCAGCGAGACTGCACTGAGAGGCGACATTCAAGACAGTCCATTAAACGCAAGTTTGTGCCTGGCATAGTTCACAAAAGCAACTGATGAATCCAAAATATGCTTGTCAAGGTAAATAAAAGTAATTAAAAATTAATTCTACGTGTTTGGTAATTCCTCTCTGTGTGCTGGTTTAGATTTTTAGCAGTAGTATATGATAGTCTAACTATATATAGTAGTAAATGGTAGGTAACTCACAACAACAAAACTAGACCCGATAGAAAAAAACCGGTGCCATATTTGAAATCAGTGACCTCAATTTACCCAGAAACAAGTCTCAAAATGTATGCAACTGACAAAAAGTTGAATTTTGTTCCCCAGTGTTATAGATGATGAATTATAGATGGTGAATTAAAGATGGTGAATTATAGATGATGAATTGTAGATGGTGAATTATAGATGATGAATTATAGATGGTGAATTATAGATGATGAATTATAGATGATGAATTATAAATGGTGAATTATAGATGATGAATTATAGATGGTGAATTATAGATGATGAATTATAGATGGTGAATTATAGATGATGAATTATAGATGATGAATTATAGATGATGAATTATAGATGGTGAATTATAGATGGTGAATTATAGATGATGAATTATAGATGGTGAATTATAGATGGTGAATTATAGATGGTGAATTATAGATGATGAATTATAGATGGTGAATTATAGATGGTGAATTATAGAGGGTGAATTATAGATGGTGAATTATAGATGGTGAATTATAGATGGTGAATTATAGATGATGAATTATAGATGGTGCGGAACACATACATAACGACCCTAACGTATATACAAGCTGAAGGCGACCGTCTTGATTATTTACTGTAGACTAAATTATATATCTGTAGTACACGTATATAAAAGCCTTTGATTATGTACAAAATTACGTGTTTAAATTTATTTATCCATTGTTACGTAACCATTAACAATCAGACCCGTGTTTATAGATTTTGTTTTTGTTTGTAATTGACAAAAAAAATAAATTCTCTCTCTCTCTCTCTCTCTCTCTCTCTCTCTCTCTCTCTCTCTCTCTCTCTCTCTCTCTCTCTCTCTCTCTCCTCACAATCCCTCATATTGACTTTTCTCTCTCTCACTCCCACCCACTACCCACCCACCCACCTACCCACCCACCCACCCACCCATCCTCCTCTCTTCAACCTCTCCTTGGGGGTCCCTCAAACTCCAAATGTCACTTGACGTCTAGGATCTGGAAGGCTGGGAAACCTGATTCAGGCTTCTTCCCGCTGCCGAAACAGTGAGATTCAGTGACGACTCCACTTTCTGCCAGGTTCACGTAATGGTGAGTCGCTTCTCACTGTCTGCTGCTAGACCCCACAGGAAAGATGAGAGAGAGAGAGAGAGAGAGAGAGAGAGAGAGAGAGAGAGAGAGAGTCAGACGGGTGGAGAGAGAGACGCATATAAAAAAATAAATATACACTCAGGTTAATAGACAAACAACCAGATAAACATTAAAAAAAATTAGGCCAGACAGACAGACAGACAGACAGACAGACAGACAGACAGACAGACGGCCTCACTAACCCCGTATTGCCTGGGAGAGTCACCACATTGCCCACATGGTTAGCTCAGTAAAGACCTCTCTCTTTTTTTTTGTCTGGTGATTTATAAAGCAATTAAGAAGCGTCATTTTTGGTTGGAAATATATCTATCATATCTTGGGGGATTTATTTAGACAGTGATATATATTTTCTGTTAGGGATTAAGTAAGAGACGATGAAATATATGTTTCTTAAAGGGTATAATAGAAATGAAATATATCGTCGTGGAATTTTTACACAGAGAGTGAAATATATCGTTAATTGGCTTATTATTATACATATTGAGGAAATATCATGTAAGATTTATTAGTAAATTGACTTAGTAACTTGATTTACTATTATTTTTTAACTATCTCCTTCGTTCTTCGGCCTTCTCATCATTTTACAAACGCCATTGATCCTCAGCAATTAGGTAACAAGAAAACCTCCTCTATCGCTCATTGCCTTGTCAGCTCTCAGACTTCATCCATT
Source organism: Homarus gammarus (assembly GCA_958450375.1). Taxonomy (NCBI): domain Eukaryota; kingdom Metazoa; phylum Arthropoda; class Malacostraca; order Decapoda; family Nephropidae; genus Homarus; species Homarus gammarus. Next base: position 1,267,656 of record CAUDMG010002894.1, on the reverse strand, counting down.
ATAACCTGGAGAAGCGTAAGTCGACCACATCTTAATTATCCACACAGTTATCAATATTAGGATCCTGATAAATCTCTTTACTCGGTTTACTCGTCTTGATCTTTACAACTCCCAGATCTCATTCGTAAGTTAAGGTAAGGCAGCTACGTGATACTCAACCACCATAATCTTTTTACCTTCCATGACTTACTGCCACAGCTAGCTCATACCACTTGGCACACACCACTATAGGATCAGTCTCATTCCTGCCATTGTGAAAATCATCAATAATTCCTTTGTAGTCTTATATGTTTACCTCCTGTTTCCTTTCCATCATTATATTATCATTATTATTATTATTATTATTATTATTATTACTATTATTATTATTATTATTATTATTATTATTATTATTATTATTATTATTATTATTATTATTATTATTATTATAAGTGGTAATAATAGTAATCGTAGTAGTAATCGTAGTATTGGTAATAGTAATGGAATTCCTTTATTTTATATTTTACATGCAAAATACCGTCGCGTAGTAATGATGGCAATCTGGCTGGTGATGGATTTTTGCATTTGACGAAAATTGTGAGTCGCATTTGGGAGACGAGAGAAATATATCTCAATACATTGCCATACACGTAGCCGCTGAGGCCCAAGATGTGGAAAAGTTAAAGACATTACGATGGTGGCTACATTGTCTTCTGTTCAGTGGAAGAGGAGAGTAATCGGCGTTGTGCAAGTAGAAAATATTTTAAAACACGGCAAAAGATGGCTGTTTCAAGTGGTGTGTCTGGTGGCTTGAGAGTGTATTGGGCACTTGGCTGTGATCGGTGGTACCATTACGTGATCTTACAGGTGACAAGGAGAATGTTGATGTGTCGGTGTGTGTGTGTGTGTGTGTGTGTGTGTGTGTGTGTGTGTGTGTGTGTGTGTGTTTCTGTCTGTCTGTCTGTCTGTCTGTTGGATATATTCTGCATTTTAGTTCTTTAAATATTAGACTTCTAATCGTTTTTTCTGGACATTAAATTTCAATCACATTTTATCAAACATTGGTATATTAATTCCACTAGTGACTCTTAAGTAACGTCATTCATTGCAAACACAGTAATTAATTCCAGTGAAATACAAAGACATTCTCTCTCTCTCTCTCTCTCTCTCTCTCTCTCTCTCTCTCTCTCTCTCTCTCTCTCTCTCTCTCTCTCTCTCTCTCTCTCTCTCTCTCTTCTCTCTCTCTCTTTAACCTAAGAACCTGTGACTATATTTTCTACCCCTGAGTAAAGACTAAGACCTCTAGGTGATGGAGTATTGTTTGTTTGTCCTGTACCTAAGACCCGATAAGGCTTCTGTAAATTCATAACTCAGAGTATCACACACACACACACACACACACACACGTACACACACACTCACCTACACACACACACGTACACACATAAATACCACAAAGGCACGACCTAATTAGGCGTATCTCTTTTGTTCGTTACTTTACATACATCTTCCTAACGAGTTTTAATTAATTATTTTTTTTTGCTTTCATCTATTCATGTGTCATAATTAAAGTCCCTTCTCGATACCACACAGACTTGTTAGACGTATCTCTCCCTCCTCCTCCTCCTGAACCCATAAACTAGCTTTTTTTCTGTCCCTTTTTTTTTTGTTTTTTTTTTTTTGAGAGAGAGAGAGAGAGAGAGAGAGAGAGAGAGAGAGAGAGAGACTTTATTGAAGAAATCTATCTAGGTGAGAAATATTTCCACGTTTGAGAAATACTGTGTTTACAAAAAGTTTTCAATAGCTTATGATCTACAGGTATACTTAGATAGACGAACATCCTACCATGGTTGTGAACTAACTCAATTGCTACTGAATGAACCAACCCAACTACTCAACACCATAGCAGTAAGAGTTTGCAAGATTAAAAAAAGAACTAAAATATACGTAAAATTCCTTAAAATTAAACATTAACGAAACTAAGTTGATATAATTTGTTAAGAGAGAAATATAGGAACTTTGAATTCGTCACTAAAAGATAAAAAATAAAACTCTTGAATTCTTGTCGTAGTTTGGAAAAAAGTCAAATAAAGTACTGCAAAAATTTTCTCTCACAAACATCAAAGTTTTGGGACCATTATATTTCTGAAGGGTGAAGGAGAAGATTGGAAAGAGAGAGAGAGAGAGAGAGAGAGAGAGAGAGAGAGAGAGAGAGAGAGAGAGAGAGAGAGAGAGAGAGAGAGAGAGAGAGATTTGGAGTTCTCGTCTATAATCTCATTCATTTCATAACATCAAAATACCGGAAATAGTGAAAATTATTACCAGTATTATTCATTTTATCACATTTTTTCTCTCTTTATTTCTCCTTCTTATATTTTTCTTTCCAACTCTCTTTCATTCTGTTTTTCTTCCGCCTCTCTTTTTTTTTTTGATGTGTATGTCTTTCTGTCTGTCTGTCTGTCTGTCTGTCTCTCGTTCTATCCTTGTCTTTCTCGCTTTACCTTTATCTCCCTCTATCTTTTGATTTCTCTTCCCGTCTCTTCCTGTCAGTTATTTACTCTCTCTCTCTCTCTCTCTCTCTCTCTCTCTCTCTCACCCCCCACCTATCCCTTCGTCTCATTTACATTCACATCACCAATAATCAAACATTTATCTTCACTATATAAAAAAAAAATCATTACATATAACTGAATTCACTCGGCAATCCTGGGGTAAAAATATAATTTAACAGATTGGCTAAATTACTCGTATTCAAACGTTTCATTATTTCGTATGTGTTTAAACTCCCATAAACTGCTATCTCAAATATGCATATAATCACCACAGCACACTAACGATGAACAAATTGTCAATTATTTGTATATGTTGTCATCTATATTTGGTAATTAATGTTGACCTTATTCAGATTCGGTAATTAAAATGGCACCTGTGTATGTATATATGTGTATCAGTCATGTATGTATGTGTATCAGTCATGTATGTATGTGTATCAGTCATGTATGTATGTTTATCAATCATGTATGTATGTTTATCAGTTATTTATACACATTTATCAGTCATGAGTACTGTACGTGCATCGGTAAATACGTACATGTTTCAGTTAAATATGTGTACGTATATCAATCACTTAAGTACAGTCACGAACAAAAGTCGATCGTCTCTCCTGTTGCTTCGCGAACCCCGTGATTCAGATTCGTGAACCCGAAACAGTAAGACACTGATGTATTATTCTGTCTATTGCTTCGGATCCACGATACTGAATCTTGTGTAAACTTGTGTATACGTATAAACTATAACATAAAAATATGGTTGAACATCGTGTAATTTGCTGTTGGTAATAAGAATACACTATTACGTTTCATGTGTGTCTCTGTGTGTGTTATTGGTGGGGGTGTTTGTTTTTTATTTCACCAGATGAGACAGACAGACAGATATACAGAAAGATGGACAGGGATACAGACAGATAGACAAAAAAAAACCAGTCAAATACAGAAAGACAGAGAAAAAATAAACATCAAGAACGCACATACAAAGTAAAACACATACACACACACACACACACACACACACACACACACACACACACACACACACACGACATCACAACCGAAACATCGACAAAATTAACTAAAAAAAAAAAACTATGCCATGTATTTATAGAAGTTATATATAGAGAGAATAACAAGAGTAAAGCCATATAGAAGATATAAGATGTAATAACGAGATAATTACAAAGATAACAGAGAGAACACCACCTCATGTCTTATGGCTGAGGGGGGAGAATTATCGACCGGCAGTCTAGGTAGAGAAAGAGACAGAGAGAGAGACAGAGAGACAGACAGACATACAGATAGACAGACAGACAGACAGAATATTTAGAAATAGAAAGAAAAAGAGAATGAAAGAAAGAGCATTAAATTAACATAAACAAAAAAGGAACAGAGAGAAAGAGACAGTATATTACACAAGTCTCCGGAAATCACTCACCAGCGTAAAAAAAATTATGTCCATTGCCACTCAGCCCCGCGTGTTTCCCTTACCGATGAAGGAATTAAAGTGTGGTTGAATTTCCCCATCATTAAGGCCTTATGTCTTATGATTCTTTCTGTTCACTACGAAATAAAAATGGGTTTAATGAACTCTTGTAATGTATGTTATTGTAGCCGTATGTATAATATGTATGTATGTTATGTATGTATGTTATATATGTTATGTATGGTAATGATGACAGACATTGAAACACCATTGCAACAGTTAAGTTTGTCAATGTTGCAAATAGTTATTTTTTTAGACTTTATGTTTTAGTTACAGTAGTTAAGTAAATAATTAATATTCTAAATCTACACTCAACTTGTATTGTATTGGTTAAAGTTAACTATTTTTTGTAATTATAAAAAAAAATATCGATACCGTAAGGAATTATAGACAGAAAAAAAAATACAAATTAAAAAAAACCCAGAAACAAAGGGATAAAGAAAGATAAACAGAAAGAAAATAAGAGAAAAAGAGGAAACAGAGAGAGATAGAGGATAGTAAGAAAAGAGAAACAATAAAGGTAAGAAAAGAGAAACAGTAAAGGCAAGACATGCGTACAGTCAAACCAACAGCATCTATCCACCTTGTTGAGTATCCGCCTCCCCAACCATCCACCTCCTCCTACCATCATCGCTCTTAATCCACACAACCACATTAACATAACCTTACTCTTGGGAGAAATTATTGGAAAGTATCGCATATGAGGCGACCGTGACACAAAAGGCTGAGTTACCGTGACCAAGAAACACTAAACTCTCGTCTACTTCCAGCGCTTATTGTCGTATTTCAAGGGAATTTAACACGTATTTCAGAAATGAATTTGTGTATATCACTCTCTCTCTCTCTCTCTCTCTCTCTCTCTCTCTCTCTCTCTCTCTCTCTCTCTCTCTTCTCTCTCTCTCTCTCTCTCTGAATTGATCTAAATACCTACTTAGGTAAATTATACACCATCTATTTATCAATCTATCTATCTATCTAAGACCTGACGCCTATTAGGAATTGAGATCCATTAAGACATGGAACCTATTAACACTGAGGACCCCATAATGACTGGAAATTCTTAGGATGATGATCTATTAGGATTGGAACCATATTAAAATCGGTTCCCATTAAGACGAGGCTATTAAAACTGTAGGTGGGGGGGGGGGGGATATATTTGACCCACAAGCAATCCTGAATCACCTGGTCACTCTGCAATAAGAAGCTCAGTCTCTAACCATTATACACGCTGGCTTTTATCCCATGATCCAAGGTTATACCCTCCTAGTAAGTTTACCTAATTACTAATACTGCCTTTGGAATGGTTGGAATGCTTGGAAGGTTCCTGGCAAGCCGATAGCTCCAGGAACTTTAGTGATGATCGTAAATTTCTGGAATTGTGTGGATTGTCTTATGGTAATGAGTTATATCTCTTAGGAAGAATGGCATTTGAGTTACGTCGTGGACTTTATTCTCACACACACAGGAGGGAGGGAGAGAGGGAGGGAGAGGGAAGAAGAGAGGGAGGAAGGAAGGGAGGGAAGGAGGGAGGGATGATTGCACTCTGGCTCAAAAGACATCTTACGATAAAAAGATAAGCAAACACAATTGGTCACTTGAAAACAACAAAAACACTATTTTATTTGTAAACAAAGCTGTGTCTGTTTTCCCTTTTCCTTTTTTTCCCTTTTGATTTTGTTCTTTTTTCCATTATATTTTCCTCTATTTTTTCCCTTTCTCTCTGTTAGTTTCACGAGGGAGTAAAATATACCAAACAGTGCCATATTCCTTCATCAGTTTGTGCTCTATAGTGACGATATACGTATGTTAACACTAAAATAACGACAATATATAATGAATACGAATCAAACATTGTATATACTTAAAAATAATATATAAGAAAGTCGAGAATTAAATGTGGGTCATATACTAAAGAATATATAAATGATTATATAGGATGTACCAGAAAAAGGTCCTTGCCTCCCTGTCTCCCCCTCCCCTGCCTGCTCCCTGAGACACTGTGAGTTGGAGGGAGGCAGGGAGCAGGCAGGTAGGGAAGCAGGGAGGGAAGCAGGGAGGGAGACAGGCAGCAAGCAGGGAGGGAAGCAGGGAGGGAAGCAGGGAGGGAAGCAGGGAGGGAGACAGGCAGCAAGCAGGGCGGGAAGTAGGGAGGGAGGCAGGGAGCAGGCAGGTAGGGAAGCAGGGAGGGAAGCAGGGACGGAGACAGGCAGCAAGCAGGGAGGGAAGCAGGGAGGGAGGCAGGGAGCAGGCAGGGAGGGAAGGAGCAAGCAGGAAGCAGGCAGGGACATCTTTCTGGGATACCCTTTATACATACTAAAAATAAGAAACTAGACTAGAATATATAAGGAAATTACACGGCAGGTTACAAGTCGGATCGGTACCTGTGGGTGAACCTGGGTATCCAGCTTTAAGCCTGGCGGGGAAATTTGTCAAGTAATACATCTTGACTTCCGAAATATGATGTCGTTTCTTGGCCTCATTTGCCAGGAATGTTTTTATGTGTGGCCAGCGACCAGTATGAGTGTGAGTGTTATGAGGAGGCAAGTATGGAGGGGGGGGAGGGGAGGGGGGGGTGTTGGCCATTTCCCATGTTGGTTGTATATGAGTTCCTTAAAGGTGATGTCTTGTAACCCCCCCCACCCTCTCCCCCCTCCTCCCCCCCCCCACCCCTTTGAGTACAAGGAGTTGAGACATGGACTAAAAGCATCGTATTTTTTTTAGTAGTACATATAAGTTATTCCTGTAGAGTACAACGAATTAATTCATTTTCATATCTTAACTCTTTATGAATGGTGACGGAATTAATCTCACGAGAAAAAAAAATCTCAATTCCAGACAAAAGAAAGAAAGATACAAGTACCCTTATTCGTGGTAGCCAAGTGGATGCCGTACTCAAAGGATCACTGGTTCAAGCCCGGGGTACCCCAAATTCTGCCAGTTGTGAATGAGTACCTAATTTTAGAGGGTGTCCGACTCGAAACTGTGACCTTAATGACTTTTTTTACCCTTACACTGACCCTTACCCTTTACCCTTTACCCTTATACTCCCCCAGTCAGAACATGAGGGAAATGAACTAACACTCCCTCTATATTTCTCTATATATATCACCAGATTATATTACAGGTATATGAAAATTCTGTACTGGTGTTTGTAATATTTTTGTTTCTAAAGTTACATAAAAGTATATATTATAGAGGAAGTAGGATAAAGTAAATATATCCACAAGAATAGGAAGGTAATTTATCAGTTAATTTTAGAAGACTCTAATGTGAAAATCTCGACACAAAGACACTGGTTACCACGTTACATCACAGGGTAAATGTTTGGCCGAGAAATAACCCACTCCGTTATTGCCCAGTGTTATTGTACTACACATATTCAAGAGACCAGAGAGAGCGAGAGAGAGAGAGAGAGAGCATTTAGGAAGAGTTATAAGTCTCTTCTTATATGTGAATTAATACTCCTGGTGTGTTGCTATGTATTTTCCGGGTATTAACACATGTATACCTTCCCCGAGAGTAAACTTTACACGAACATTCTCCCCCAAAATTACAACAGAACAACCAATATTTACTTTGCTTTCACTCCATTACTTCGTGGTGTAAGTTTTCCTGCCTCACCTCACTACCATCGTTTAATTCCCCTCCAACACACTATCGTTGCTGCTGCACTCAAGCTCTAAGAGAGGCCTTAGTTCCTTGCTATAATTTTATCACTTCTTCGACAACTCAACACCAGGTAAGGCGTGAGCTAAAAGAAAGAGTATAAACTTGGATCGTAAACATCTTAGCTACGACCCAGTAAAAGTAAACATCCTTGATTCTTATTATGGCCATAGACTACGTAGATGAGAGAGAGAGAGTTTTAAACATTCACTCAACTCAATTTGTTACATATAACTTACATCAGTGCTATCAGTTTGTGTTCGTTAACTACACAGCAGTACTTGGTTGTTACGCGGGACGCTAACGAGCCCTTTAGGTAGCGGGTATACATCATCCTGGACCCGTCTTCACCTGTCCCTTGAGACCCAGCTGGTACGGGTCTCTGGTGCCTCCCCAAGCTGCGACAGGGGCGTTAATCCCTTACGATCTCACTTTACGCTCCCCTCCAGTAAGGTTTATTGCCAGCGAGATGGTCAACACTACCGACAGCTCTCATGTTTATATCATCTCTTCCTCTTCCTTGTCTTCCTCTTCCTTGTCTTCCTCTTCCTCCCCTTCCTCTTCTGGATGTCTCCCTCCATCTCTCTCGTCTTTCTGTTCGACGTGTGTTGTTGCTACAGAAGGTTCACGTGTAAGATTGAATAAGCAAGAAGGTACAACATCTTCTCACTGTCCTTGGTGGGTGAGCTTGTGTTGGTCATTGTTCACAGACCTTGTTGAACGACCGCAGGCTAGAGGAGCTGGTGGGGGTGAGGTGGTGAGGGTAGTGCTAATGACTCCTCTTCCAAATATTTTAAGATTCATCCTGTTCATCTTTCATTTACATTCACTGGTGTTCAATTTATAACTCTATTTAAGTTCAAAGTTCAACCTATGTTTAGTTTCTCCTCCCTACAGACTTGAGTGGAAGAGTTGAATATAATTTACCTCAGATGAAACAGGTAATCTATATTAAACTTTTCACCCTACAAGTTTATGTAAAGTCAATTCTCTTCCACGTGTAGTCAGTGTAAACTCTCATCCATACATACATACATACTCTGTACATACATTCATACATACATACATACATACATACATACATACATACATACATAACCCTTTGTCACCAAATTCAGATAAAACTAACCCATGTTTGTTGATACAATGGCGTTTTAGCTGGACATTAATCATACCGCAAATTTTTGACAAATATCCCTCGTTTTGCCAACCCTGAAATATTTACACTTAGCTGAGGTGTTAAAAGGTTTGTCGATGGTAATTTTTTTGTTTGTTTGTTTTTTAATGTGGGAAGGGAGAAAGGGATGAGTGGGCGGGGGAGAGAAAGGGAGGAAAAGGGAGAGAGAGAGAGAGAGAGAGAGAGAGAGAGAGAGAGAGAGAGAGAGAGAGAGAGAGAGAGCCAAGATGCAGTTAAACACACACACGCACACACTGAAGGAACCTCGTTAACCAACTAATCAACACACACAGTTACCCTCAATATACCATTACTAAACACACAGACAAACCATCGTTAAACTAACCATATTCAACCAATTCTGTAGTTCATATTCAACAAGACAGGCACAGCAAATGAGGAAAATGACCCTTAAACCCCCAATTAAAACAGACCAATTTGTTGCGTTTGAGTTGTATTTCCTGTTTGGTAAGTGTGATGGGTGGAGGCTGGGGGAGAATGTAACGAGATATGAAGGAACGAGTTCGCTAAGTGGTAGAGAGAGAGAGAGAGAGTGTGTGTGTGTGTGTGTGTGTTTGTCTGTGTGTGTGTGTGTATTGTCGTATTTATATATATTTACTCTTTCATTAATATAAATGTTTTCTCCCAAACACAAATCTGCCTAAAAAGGTGATAATCTCTCTCTCTCTCTCTCTCTCTCTCTCTCTCTCTCTCTCTCTCTCTCTCTCTCTCCCTCCCCGGTATTACCCGTCACACACCAGCCCATAAGATCACTATTACCACACACCTACCATTACGACCTAACCTAACCTAACCTAACCTAACTTATCCAAATACCTGAAGAGATAAACATATAGACACAAACACAGGCACAGATAATTATATAGATCAGCTAAACACAAGTTACAACTAAATCACATATGTATTTCTCGTTGACAGATGGAGGTAATTTTACATTTATTCGTGGTTCCACTTTATATATTACCAACAGTATATGAACAAATTAATACTCGTACATGTTAAAATTTATGGGTTTATGCTATTAGAGTGAATTAAATTATACCAATAAAACTTAAAAGCATATTATTTTTATTTATTGGATTTCTACGATTTATTTACGTACGGATGGTGACTTTATTTACTAAAACGATACTAAATTAATAAATAACGATCCTTTAGTTTAATCAGTACCCAATTGATTAAAAAATATCAATATTGTTGTTGTTGTTGATAACTTTGTATGTATATATTTTGGACTAAATAAACTGTTTCAATAATAATTTCAACTTCTGTATTCTTAAACTATATTGGTACTCCTTTACATATACGAGAAAACACATATATGCCCAACGTGTAAATTTTTGCTCCCAATTACGTGATATTTACTTTTGAAATGTAAATTATATCTTTCTTTATGAATTTATTTTTGTAACCTAATGTGTACTGTATCTGACGAATGTTTGTTTACTGTAACCATGAAAAAAAAAACAAATTCTGAGCCATTGAGTCCTGCTGTAACTCTATTTGTGTTTGTATCTGTGTTTTAAACTGTATTGTACTTGTGTATGTGTCTGTATGTGTCTGTACTTACATTTCGACGGTCACTGGGTGGTATATAAGACCCGTTGGATGGCTCAAGAAACGGTGGCGAGAGGGTGAAGGCTATAGGTGACTCTCACTAAGCATAGGCTAGGGAGAACGAAGGAGGGACTGTAGGAGGAGTGTGTGTGTGTGTGCGTGTGTGTGTGTGTGTGTGTGTGTGTGTATAATATAACAGTGTTTTGGCTGTCATCAACATAGACACGTGCTAGCAGCGTGGTGGAGTGAGTGACCAGCCTTAGTTCTGAGGACCACAGCTCCATACAACGCGTGTAGCTGTCTTTTGTCCTATTGCTTTATTTATTATTATTATCTTTAGCAGTAGTAGTAGTAGTAGTAGTAAAAAAGTAGTAGTAGTAGTAGTAGTAAAAAAAAGTAGTAGTAGTAGTAGTAGTAGTAAAAAAAGTAGTAGTAGTAGTAGTAGTAGTAAAAAAAAGTAGTAGTAGTAGTAGTAGTAAAAAAAAGTAGTAGTAGTAGTAGTAGTATTACACACACACACACACACCAAAAACTACTCCTAGAAGCGCATCATCTGACAGAACAACTTGATTATGAAGTTTCACACTCAAAAGTTCAGAGAGATTTTTAATCCATATAACTCCAGGTCGGTGTTTAAGAACTCTTACCCGTGACTGTACATATGTCTATCCGTGGATCCTTACCTATACGTGTACCAGCATCTGTGTTTGTATCTATGCGTGCACCTGTACCTGTCGTTATATGTGTGTGAGTGTGGTGTGTGTGTGCTCATCCCTGTAGCTCTCCCTTCACCCGTACCTAAAACATTGCGTTCTTTTCTCCGGAGGTTAAATTCCTGTTTTCTCTTCTCTATTCCCTCTTCCCTCACCCCTCTCTCTCTTCTTTCCCTTCTCTCCTCTCCCCTCTCTCTCTTTTCCCCTCTCTCTCTCTCTTCTCCCCTCTCCCCTCTCTCTCTTCTCCCCTTACTGGAGATGTGAGAACGCATCTGCATGACTCACTTAAGCTGGATCAACGAGCTAGCGTAAATGGCAGTGCTCTAGAAATGGGGGTTGGAGAGAAGGGGGAGGGGAGGGGGAAGGGGGAGGGGGGCAGGAGGAGAAGGGGGAGGTGAGGGGGAGGGGGGCAGGAGGAGGAGGAAGGGGGAGGGGGGCAGGAGGAGGAGGAAGGGGGAGGGGGGCAGGAGGAGGAAGAAGGGGGAGGGGGTAGGAGAGGAGGAGGAGGAAGGAAGAGAGGAGGTGATTTTGAGGGAGGAAGGATTAGACAGAGGGGAAAGAGAGGAAGGGCAGAAGGAGGGTAAACTAACCACATGAAGAGGTTAGGTTAGGTTAGATTAGGTTAGGTTAGGTTAGGTTAGGTTAGGTTAGGTTACGTTAGTTATTGAGGGCTGGTTTAGTTATGTTACCTTACGCTGGGTTAGGACTCATCTCTGAATCCGGGAAATAGCGAAATTGGACAGAAACTCCAGCTTAATTGGGTACATTCTCTCGCCCCCATTTATGGACAGAAAATTAGTGGGGGTTTTTTCGGCATCTCCTCCAGGTTTGTGGGTAACCTAGATACCGTGTGTGTGTGTGTGTGTGTGTGTTTGTGTGTGTGTGTGTGTGTGTGTTTGTGTGTGTGTGTGTGTGTAATATAACAGTGTTTTAGCTGTCATCAACATAGACGCGTGGCAGGAGCGTGGTGGAGTGAGTGTCCCGCTATAGTTCTGAGGACCATATATCCAATCGACGTCTTTTGTCCTATTATTATTATTATTATTATTATTATTATTATTATTATTATTATTATTATTATTATTATTATTATTATTTTTATTATTATTATTATTATTATTATTATTATTATTATTAATTATTTGCACCATTTTGTCGGTTATAGAGAAATCCGATTGTCAAAAAGATTTAGAAGTAATGATTAGTAGGAATTTTTAACCAGGTAAACAATGTGTATTTGCTCGAAACAAGGCTAAAAATATTCTTGTGTTTATACAAAGGAGTGTTAGTTACAAGACTAGCGAGGTCATCTTAAGACTTTATCTTGCGCTTGTGAGACCTCACTTGGATTACGCAGTTCAATTCTGGTCACCGGACTACAGATTGGATGTAGAATCCCCTAGAAGGAATTCAGAGGAGAATGACAAGACTAATCCTGGGCATTAGGAACCTTGAGAGACGTAGAGTGAGGGGCGATATGATAGAGGAATATAAATGGAAGTCAGGGCTAAACAAAAGTGACATTACAAAGGTACTCAAACTATCCAACCAGGAGTGAACTCGTAACAATGGTTTTAAATTAGACAAATTTAGATTTAGGCGCGAAATAGGTAAACATTGAATTAGAAATAGAGTACTGGACGAGTGGAACAAGTTACCAAATATCATCATTAACTCGAATACGCTAGATAGCTTCAAACATAGGTTGGATGGATATATGAGCGATAGGGGCTGGGTGTAAATGGGACTGCCAGTATGGACCAATAGACCCGCTGCAGTTTACTCCATTCTTATGTCCTTATGTTCCCTCATTATCAATCCTCAAAAATGAGCAATATCTGTAGGTCATCGGTACAGAACTGGAAATGACGCTGACATTTCATGGTTAACATCGGCCAGAGGTAAAGGTCAAAGGTCATTAAGGAAGGGTTTATGCCCACTTTGTCTACTTACATTATATCTACCATGAAAACTATTCTAGGTAACTTATTTATCAAGGAACAGTCGTGTTACCCTCCCCTAGCGTTACCTTTTGAAAACCATGAGAAAGCGTTTTGGATAAAGATCAAAGCTGTTCTTTTTGTTCTTTCAATTGTTCCTGTTCTGTTATTATCTTTCTTATATTATCACCGTTCTTTTAGTCTCCATAACCACCACAATGTATTCTTTATGGTAATAATCTTCAGTCGTTCAAAACAACACAAATAGTAACAACGTAATCATTGTCCCCTTTGTAAATCTAATACGTGTTATGTCTCCCTCTGACTAATTAATGATATTTATTACTAACAAATTATAAGGTTTCATGTTAGTGATACAAAGATGGTATCCCTAACCTTCAAAAGATAATATTTATAATTTTTTCCTTTGTGTGTGTGTGTGTGTGTGTGTGTGTGTGTGTGTGTGTGTGTGTGTGTGTGTGTGTGTGCGTGTGTGTGTCAGTTGCATCCATCTTCAACGCCTACAGTACTGCAACAACAATAACAATCTTGTTCAACTTTTATAATTTCAACAACATCTACCATAATAATTTTGCATAATTTAACATGAGTGTAAACTATGGAGCAACAATTACCACACAGGTTAGTACAGTATCTTTCAATAACTACCAGCAAACAAACACCACAACTACCACCAACATGCAATCATTGTGGGAACTACCAGTACTATTAACATTTCTTATAAATATCTTCCACTAAAACTTATCAATCTACTTCTAAAATAACATCCACCACAACTACCACAATTAAAGAAACAATGCCAACCACGACAACCACAATCAACTTCAACAATACCTAACACCACAACCACTATCCGTTAGGCCAGGTAGCAGGTGTACAAGGTGTCTGCATTGGACATAATTCCTGATGGATCGCCAGGGGGAGGAGAGGGTAGAGGAAGGGGAGTAGCACAGCCGCTCAATGACGCATGGGAACCGGGGTGTAATTCACGCTGAGGGTGAGGCTGGTGCTAGGGGACAAATGTAGGTCATGATGAATCGTTGCTAGGTCATGGTGCAAGGTCATGGTTAGAAGGTCATCGATAGAAGATCATTATTGGAAGGTCATCTCTAGAAGGTCATGGTTGGAAGGTCATGGTTGGAAGGTCATCGTTAGAAGGTCATCGTTAGAAGTTCACCGTTAGAAGGTCATCGTTGGAAAGTCATTATTGGAAGGTCATCATTGGAAGGTCATCGAAGGTCATCGTTAGAAGGTCATTGTTCAAGACCAATGCTTAAAAAAGAGACTAGAATGTGTTGGTGTTTGGGCAAGGAAGCGGCGTTGTATAATATGCTTCAGAAGTCATTGGGGAAATTCACGTATATAACATAATTTTTTTCTTTTATTTCCTGTTCTGTATTTTAATGTTCCGTGTTGTTGGTGGTGAGGCGCTGAAGGAGTGAAACTTTATGAAGTGTCTTATGAACGATAAATTAAGGGAATACCTGCAGACTAGACACCCCAGCTTATATCACCAGAAGACTAACCTAACCAAACCAAACCTAACCTAACCTAACCTAACCAAACCTAACCTAACCAAACCTATTTAAGACTGCAGCGGTATTTATTTTTGTTTACAGAGTCACAAGCAAAAATAATCTTCCTATCTTTCATTTTAAATGGGATGTGATAGCGTGTTGTGATGTGTGAGGCTTTTGAATGGGATGTGAGAAGTGTGATGTGCTGTGTGACTCCAGGTACTGTACTCAGCTGTCCTCCCCTGACTGATGAAGATAAGGTTCCCGATAACACAAGGGCTGACACAATACTCCCGATAACACAAGGGCTGACACAATACTCCCGATAACACAAGGGCTGACACAATACTCCCGATAACACAAGGGCTGACACAATACTCCCGATAACACAATGGCTGACACAATACTCCCGATATCACAAGGGCTGACACAATACTCCCGATAACACAAGGGCTGACACAATACTCCCGATAACACAAGGGCTGACACTATACTCCCGATAACACAAGGGCTGACACAATACTCCCGATAACACAAGGGCTGACACAATACTCCCGATAACACAAGGGCTGACACAATACTCCCGATATCACAAGGGCTGACACCTACCTTCATTATACTCAATTATACCTACAAGGAACATAAATATAATGATAAATGACTATATTTTATTACCATATTCCGCTAAATGTAATTACTTGGGGGGTGTTATTAACTTTTTATTGCATTTTTTCTTATTTTTTTCTTTTCATACACAATATCAAAGCCTTTTATATCTGAAAATTATATGTCTCTCAGAACAACCTCCAAAGTCAGTGTAATACAGTTCTCTATAATTAATGGGAGATTTTATCCACTACAACGTCAACAACAACAAACACATTTATTCCTACAATTAAATCGAACACCAAGTCCAGGAATTTAAGTTTTCAAGAATCGGCAACATTATAGAATTACAATGCGAGTTGTTGAGGTGCAGCTGTCATACTTCACAACACCGGTTATCTCATAGTTGGTGTCACAAGTCTGTGTTGATACTCATGCGCTTTTGACTGTTACCAGGAAGGTGTTATAGCTTCTTGCATTTAAGTTAATTTATGTCACGCAAACACACACACACAGAAAAGTTATCTAATTACTATAATCTTCAGACATATCACTCCATGATCTTCCACCAAAAGAAGAAGAAGGACCCGGGAGGGAGGATCACGTGAGGATCAATCCCCCTCATAATGTCAAGGTCTGAAGCCCTTCGATAAAGCTGTCGATAGCCATCAGCCGTCCCTCCTGCTCGCTGCCACCAGCAAAAGGCCCAATATTATGTTCCAAGTGATGAAACGTATCGACTCCCCCTCTCATACACTGCTGGCGGCTCCTGACAACTAATATATGTAAGAGGTTCTGCTGTCGATGACGCCCCAAAATATATCAGTTTTGAGGAGCGTAACGTAATATATTTGGCCTTAATATTTCTCACTCCCGCCTCAGACCTCAAGAGTCTTGTAGTCACAGACGAATATTTTAATGTATTATGGAAACTTTCAGCTAATGAAGAAGGTCTGCAGACTATCACAGACGCTTAGAAATAGTTGTGGAGACTCTCAGAACTTAAAAGGTATTTCCAGGAAGCTGTGGACACTAGTGGTGGTTCCCAGGAAACAAGAGAGGTTTCCAGCAACTGACGGTCGATGTTTGTAAGAGATGTTGAAGTTTCTAGTGACTCGTGGAGGTTTCAGTAAGTGTCGTCTCTCAGGGGGTTTCCGGTAAGTGTTAAATCATCCAGTAATTATAACTAACGCTTATTATCTCAGTATTTTGTTCAGTCTCGTTCAAAATCTCAAAAACGAATAAATCTAAACACGGAACGAAAAAAAAAAAAACACCTGAAGTTCACGTAATTAGTTTTGAAAATGAACCCCGAAATAAGCTTATCCTATTTCACCCGTTAATTGTTAATTACCCAATTCCTCTAAAGTCTTGAAACAAATTTTCTACTTTGTGATGTTCAAATTACTTCGCTAAACCAGCCAGGCGCGTTAACTCTTATTTCCAGACAAATCTTTTTTTTTCGTCCACCAAAATATTCGTCTTATTAAGTATTTTTGTCGAATATTTGATAGAGTTCAAAGTCTCAACAAATGTGGTTCCAAATACGTTAATTCACCTCTCGGACCTAAGTAGTTATATTTCTTGCAATAAATTTTTGTTAATGACAATACCGGCAACAAATTGATCCTTCTAGGAACTAAGAGAAACTACTGTGGGAGGCTGTTAGAGGCTGTGGGAAGCTGTTAGAGGCTGTGGGAGACTGTTTGAGGCTGTGGGAGACTGTTAGAGGCTGTGGGAGGCTGTTAGGGGCTCTGGAGGCTGTTAGTGGCTGTGGGAGGCTTCTTTCCTGTATAAAGGCTGTTCTCTGCTGTAATGGTTATGGGAGTATGGGAGGATGGGAGTGTTGGGGTAGGGAATAATGGGAGTTTTAAAATACAGATGTATGGGAGTGTGTGTGACTGTGGAACTATGGGAGTATGGTAGAGCGTGCGTGTGGAAATATGGCAGCGTGTAAGTAGGGGAGCGTGTAACTGTGAGTGTGGGAGCGTGTAGGTGTGGGTGCATGGGAGCGTGTAACTGTGGAAGTGTGGAGCATTGGGAGTGTGGTGACTGAGTACAGTAGGACACATACCTGAGAGAGAGAAAGAGAGAGAAGTGATGTGATGTGATGTGATGTGACGTGACGTGACGTGACGTGACGTATGGTGAGGTGAGGTGACGTGTTGTGAGAGGAGTCGCGTCGCGTCACTTGATCAGGAATTCCTGTTCTTTGTAAATCAAATACGACGCAGTTTTTTTTTCTACCTCAATGAGATACATGAGTGGTACAGTGACATACAGCAGGAGTACAGTCATATACAGCAGTGGTACAGTCAGCCAACAATAGTATAATACAAGGGAGTGCACAAGTCTGAATTACAAATTTTGTCAGGTACATCAAGTTCCACTGATTTATTTTGTATTTTTTGTATATAATTTATTTGATAACAACGCCACGTACAACCTTAAATATAACTATGGTTGTAGACTTGTATTAGAGTTATAAATCAAACCATTCAAGTCAGCAGGTCTGTAGTTAAGGTCAAATATGAGGTGGTTCAGGTTGTTCCTCCGTCAAGTACGACTCTATATATCGCCTTTATTAACACTTGAAAACAACTTTACACTGGGATCAAATCTGTAGCTCTCTGGCCTCTCATTTTACACGGAGAATGGGAGAACAACGGCATATATTTTGTTTCATCATGTCAAAAATATTTTCTCATTCGGAAAAATTGTTATACGGGAGGGGGAGGAAAATCGCTGGAAAAACTTACTGATCCTCCGCCATTGTAAGCTATTTTCACCTATGGTCCCTCTTCCCTACCCCTCTTTGCCACCCCGAGCGCCACAATACTCGAACAAAATCCCCAACGATCGAGAGAAAAATTGACCCTTAATCCTCCCCGCTTGTGTTTTGTTTACCTTTGGGGGGGGGGGACTGACATGACGCTTGTATTCCAACTTTTTTACATCCTGGTCTCCGAGTTATGAATCTTTCTTTCTCCCTCCCTCTCTCTCTCCCTCTCTCTCTCTCTCCCTCTTTCCCTCCCTCCCTCCCTCCCTCCCTACCCTGTGTGGTAACTCAATCCTGCCTTCTTTGGTATTCATAGAGTGTTAGATTTTTTTTTTATAATATTAGACGGTGGATACAATGACGATACGCTCTGGGGTGTAACACTGACTGGTGAAGACGTCTGGGTATATAGTCAATTGAATCCCCAGGGTAAAGAGTGTGTGTGTGGGTATTCTTAATGCAGTCACGATAATCACCATTTTTTTTTGTACTCACCATAACCATCATCACTATTCATAACACCACCACCATCACCATAACTACTATTACAACCATAACCTCACACTCCATAAACTACCGCCACTCACCTCACACTGTTCCCTAGTCTACTTCACGTTACGATATCATGATAATTCCACGTAAGACAAATTATCAAAGGTCAGAAATTAATATTCTTTGGGAAGGAACAATGAGTTATGTGAGAGGAGATCTTACTTTACCCGGTGAAGAGATGAGGACCGGGGAATAAAAGAGGGAGAATGAGTGAAAGAGAGAAAAAGAGAGAAAGTGATTGAGAGAGAATGAGGATAAAGAAAGGGGAGTTAGACAGAGAGAAAGGAAAGGAAAGAAATGAGTGTACAAGCGAGAGAGAGAGAGAGAGAGAGAGAGAGAGAGAGAGAGAGAGAGAGAGAGAGAGAATTTTACAAACTCTTAATTGTTCCTCTCACTTCATCAAGAGGGCAAATGGTAAATAAATTAACTGAGAACTAATCATTTATTCTTTTTTCCAATAAATCAATCACTGACGACAATAACAACAACAACTAAGAAACTACCAATTAACACCTCTCTTTTTTTTATGCATCCAATCAGCAGACTCTCTTTTTCTACTACCAATCAGATACTATCCTATTTTTGAACGACCAATCAGCAAACTTCTTTTTTTTTGTATACTGCCAATCATCAATTATTTCCTCACTATAATATGAAATCATTAAACAATCAGATTTATTTATCTTCTGGAATCTTTATCACTTAATTCTTATTATTCACAATCTTTATCATATTTTCTTTTATCTAAATATACACACTAAATAAATAACTAGGCTTTTTTAATATCATCAATAAATTATGTAAAAAAAAAAAGAAAAAAATAATGTCTCAAGTTTGTGGTAGTAAATTTTTTGGTCGACGTCGTAAGGCGAAATGGCAGCGTTGATCGAGACGACACTAAACTATTCATGCAAAACATACTTGTCTATTTAAATGTCTTTTAACCCATAAGAAAATAGCTTCATGTATCTGTATAAGTAATAAAGTTTTGAATCAAGAAATAATTTGCATTTCACGACCACCCACACCATTCAACCAGTGAAGGAGTGACGTCACAGCAATAACATTAAACTACTCATTAGGTTACTTGATTATTGTTGTTTTAGACACGTACTGTACAGCTTTAACTACCAAGATTATTCAACATAGTTCGTAGTTCCTTTAAAAGATAATAACCACTCTTAATTGAACTAGTAATATGTATCATAAATGTAATAATTATTCACTGTGATATTACCGTAATGTAATATTGACCCTAAATGTAATAGTTACCTTAAATGTAATATAATCTTTAACTATATTATCCATAAACATAATATTACCATTTAGTGTAATATCATCGGTATGTACAGTAACTTTTATTTTATACTACTCTTAAATACAATAGCGTCAATAAAGTGTATTATCATCTTTTAATGTACTCCCACAGTTACAAGCTCCCATGCTCCCACACCTACACGCTCCCATGCTCCCACACCTACACGCTCCCATGCTCCCACACCTACACGCTCGCATACTCCCACACCTACACGCTCCCATGCTCCCACACCTACACGCTCCCATGCTCCCACACCTACACGCTCCCATACTCCCACACCTACACGCTCCCATACTCCCACACCTACAGGCTCCCACATTCACAGTTTTCATGGATTTAACATTTTGAGCAAATACATAGAGCAAACTCAAACCAACTTTTTGGTCTCAAAATATGGCGGAACGTGAACAAGAGCCGCCAGCTTATCCACGACCTGAAACTCAGTCAGATCTATAACGGGACTGTAGCCTCCAGGAGGGAGGCTGTTGGCTCTTGAGAGTTTACATCAAAAGTTGGATTATCGATGCAGGCTTGTAACCAAGGGAGGGGGGGAGGGGCGAGGCTTGTAACCTAGGGAGGGGGGGCGAGGCTTGTAACCTAGGGAGGGGGGAGGGGCGAGGCTTGTAACCTAGGGAAGGGGGGGGGCGAGGCTTGTACCCTAGGGAGGGGGGAGGGGCGAGACTTGTAACCTAGGGAGGGGGGAGGGGCGAGGCTTGTAACCTAGGGAGGGGGGCGAGGCTTGTAACCTAGGGAGGGGGGAGGGGCGAGGCTTGTAACCTAGGGGGGCGAGTAGTAATCCCCCAGAGGCACTATAATAACAAGATGTGGGAACTATCGTGTTAATATATTGAGACCTTTGTACCTGTCGAGAAATTTTTATCATCTGAGACAGAGTTAGTCACTTTAGGAGTGAAGGTAGTGTAGTGAAGGGTCGTGTACACATCCATATAGTATAATTGCGTTATATGTGATAATAGACAACAGCGGTGTTTATTTATTTGACTGATATTGTTTTTTGGGGGCATTGAAAATTACTATCATCCTCACTTACACAAATAAATATTATTATCATCATTATATTTAATAGTAGTAGTATTGTTTGATAATAGTGTATTGGATGTATTGCATATAAAGTAGATGATATAGTGTAGATATCCAGTATAGTGTACATAGTGTCGTGGGTGTGGTGAAACTTTAAGCATTACACTCTGTGACCCCGGGAAGCTAAGTAATGAAACGTGGCAGCTTGTGACCGTAGACTTTATTGTGTTGGCAGAAACCCTCCACATATTCTTTGGCATGTCATATAGGCCACAGTTCTAATACCTCTCGGTCCTAATAGCCCTCAGTATTTGTAGACTAGTGTTTGAAAAGGCCTCAATTATAATAGGACACACAAACACACACACACACACACACGAGAGAGAGAGAGAGATAATGTGGCATAACTCTCACTATATCAGTACCTGCAGTCAACTTAGATACCATATGTACTGTACATGAGTTGTAGACACGCACAGTCATATAGGAAGGAGTTACACCCCCGTCCTCTGAGCTAAAAAATTCCAAACACGACTTAATCTTCACTCTGAATACTTTCACGTTTCTTGAGACTGTTCCTGATACCTCTGTAGAAATCCACATAGCTCCCCCCCCCCTCCCCCCTGTCCTCCTTCCCTACCCTTCCCCCTGAAATCTGAGCTGGTCATTAAGATTGTGGCTAATTAAAACTGGGGACTTGTAACCTAGGGAGGGGGGAGGGGCGAGGCTTGTAACCTAGGGAGGGGGGAGGGGCGAGGCTTGCATCCTAGGGAGGGGGGGGGCAAGGCTTGTAACCTAGGAAGGGGAGAGGGGCGAGGCTTGTAATCTAGGGAAGGGGAGCAAGGCTTGTAATCTAGGGAGGGGGGCGAGGCTTGTAACCTAGGGAGGGGGGAAGGGCGAGGCTTGTAATCTAGGGAGGGGGCGAGGCTTGTACCCTAGGGAGGGGGGAGGGGCGAGACTTGTTATCTAGGGAGGGGGGAGGGGCGAGGCTTGTAACCTAGAGGGGCGAGTAGTAATCCCCCAGAGGCACTATAATAACAAGATGCGGGAACTATCGTGTTAATATATTGAGACCTTTGTACCTGTCGAGAAATTCTTATCATCTGAGACAGAGTTAGTCATTTTAGGAGTGAAGGTAGTGTAGTGAAGGGTCGTGTACACATCCATATAGTATAATTACGTTATATGTGATTATAGACAACAGCGGTGTTTATTTATTTGACTGATATTGTTTTTTGGGGGCATTGAAAATTACTATCATCCTCACTTACACAAATTAATATTATTATCATCATTATATTTAATAGTAGTAGTATTGTTTGATAATAGTGTATTGGATGTATTGCATATAAAGTAGATGATCTAGTGGAGATATCCAGTATAGTGTACATAGTGTTGTGGGTGTGGTAAAACCTTAAGCATTACACTCTGTGACCCCGGGAAGCTAAGTAATGAAACGTGGCAGCTTGTGACCGTAGACTTTATTGTGTTGGCAGAAACCCTCCACACATTCTTTGGTGTGTCATATTGGCCACAATTCTAATAGCTCTCGGTCCTAATAGCCCTCAGTATTTGTAGACTAGTGTTTGAAAAGGCCTCAATTATAATAGGATACACACACACACACAAAAAAAAAAAAACACACACACACACACACACACACACACACGAGAGAGAGAGAGAGATAATGTGGCATAACTCTCAGTATATCAGTACCTGCAGTCAACTTAGATACCATATGTACTGTACATGAGTTGTAGACACGCACAGTCATATAGAAAGGAGTTACACCCCCGTCCTCTGAGCTAAAAAATTCCAAACACGACTTAATCTTCACTCTGAATACTTTCACGTTTCTTGAGACTGTTCCTGATACCTCCGTAGAAATCCACATAGCTCCCCCTCCCCTCCCTCTCCTCCTTCACTACCCTTCCCCCTGAAATCTGAGCTGGTCATTAAGATTGTGGCTAATTAAAACTGGGGACTTGTAACCTAGGCAGGGGGGAGGGGCGAGGCTTGTAACATAGGGAGGGGGGGCGAGGCTTGTAACATAGGGAGGGGGGCGAGGCTTGTAACCTAGGGAGGGGGGAGGGGCGAGGCTTGTAACCTAGGAAGGGGGGGGCGAGGCTTGTAACCTAGGGAGGGGGGGCGAGGCTTGTAACCTAAGGAGGAGGGAGGGGCGAGGCTTGTAACCTAGGGAGGGGGAGGGGCGAGGCTTGTAACCTAGGGGGGCGAGTAGTAATCCCCCAGAGGCACTATAATAACAAGATACGGGAACTATCGTGTTAATATATTGAGACCTTTGTACCTGTCGAGAAATTTTTATCATCTGAGACAGAGTTAGTCATTTTAGGAGTGAAGGTAGTGTAGTGAAGGGTCGTGTACACATCTATAAAGTAAAATTGCGTTATATGTGATTATAGACAACAGCGGTGTTTATTTATTTGACTGGTATTGTATTTTGGGGGCATTGAAAATTACTATCATCCTCACTTACACAAATTAATATTATTATCATCATTATATTTAATAGTAGTAGTATTGTTTGATAACAGTGTATTGGATGTATTGCATATAAAGTAGATGATATAGTGTAGATATCCAATATAGTGTACATAGTGTCGTGGGTGTGGTAAAACCATAAGCATTACACTCTGTGACCCCGGGAAGCTAAGTAATGAAACGTGGCAGCTTGTGACCGTAGACTTTATTGTGTTGGCAGAAACCCTCCACATAATCTTTGGTGTGTCATATAGGCCACAGTTCTAATAGCTCTCGGTCTTAATAGCCCTCAGTATTTGTAGACTAGTGTTTGAAAATGCCTCAATTATAATTGGACACACACACACACACACACACAAGAGCGAGAGAGAGAGAGAGATAATGTGGCATAACTCTCACTATATCAGTACCTGCAGTCAACTTAGATACCATATGCACTGTAAATGAGTTGTAGACACGCACAGTCATATAGGAAGGAGTCACACCCCCGTCCTCTGAGCTAAAAAATTCCAAACACGACTTAATCTTCACTCTGAATACTTTCACGTTTCTTGAGACTGTTCCTGATACCTCCGTAGAAATCCACATAGCTCCCCCCCCCCCTCCCTCCTTCCCTGAAACCTGAGCTGGTCATTAAGATTGTGGCTAATTAAAACTGGGGACTTGTTAGGATTTAGTTGATTTAGGGTCAATTAGGATTGAGTTCCATTTGCCAAGTCAACCAGATTGTGTATCTACCACTGGACGTTCACTGGAAAGAGATGAATAATTTTAAAACCCAATTAGATTTTTGCTTGTTTTTGTGGCAATTGAACCCAAACGTCAATAAATATTAATACCCAACGATTTCACACTACTTGAGGGTATTAAAGTACTCCCCCTTATAGTTAGTTAAAATAAATCAATAATTTATGTCAAGTTTTGCAAGAAATAGAAACGCAGTGGTAGCGTGAGGTAGTCCGATCACCATGTAATAATCCCGGGCCAACTACTGGTGTGTGGAACATAAGTCTTGAGAAATGTGATTCGTGGCGGCTAATATTTTCCCCGACACCTCTTGAGAGTTAATTTATTTCCCTTTACTGTGAATTACTATCATTTCTCTTTTTTGCCTTTTCATACATTTGATATTATACTGATATTTAAACTAAGGATATTTTTTAATTTTATTTTTTTAATAATTTTGTATTATTTTTTTTACTATTTTTTATTTTTTTATGAATAATTATAAATCTCAATTTTTTTCTTAAGTTTGATTTCATTCCTTATATTTTATTTTTTTTAAGTCGAGTTAAGTTTTTTGTGATAATATATAGGCCAAAAAGGATTATACTCAAGTCTTGTCATTGAGTAAATAAATTGCTGTTTTATAGGTGTAAAGTCACTATTCTAAAGATGTTAAACGATTAATTTGTTATAAAGACATTCTCAAAGGGTTAAACCATCATCCATATAAAGTCAAACCATCAATTTCAAAGGGTTAAACCATCGTCCTCAAAAAGTTAAACCATCTTCCTCAAATGTTTAAACCATCACCATCAAAGACTTAAACCATCGTCATCAAAAAGTTAAACCATCATCATCAAAGATTTAATCGTTTACCTTCAAAGTATTAATACATTTTTTATACAAATAATTTACATCAATATAAAAAAAAAAAAATATATTTTATCGCTGCTTCAATTAATTGTCAACAGTAATCCGGAACCAGACCCGGAAATAACCCTCCCCCCCCCCCCCCCACACACACATATCTTATTATATAACTAAAACCTCGGGGGTGTGGTCCAATTAATTCCGGTTTATGTTACAGGTAGGATACATTAATTAGAGGTCTTACATTAATTACCTCCTGTGTTTTTTCCCCCTTCGATTTGTTCACCCTCCTGCTCTTCCCCCCTCCTCCTCCTCCTCTTCCTCCTCTTCTTACTCCTCCTCCTCCTCCTCCTCCTCTTCTTCCTCCTCCTCCTCCTCCTCCTTCCCCTCTTCCTCTTCTTTCCTCCCCCTCCCCTCCTCTTCCTCCTCCTCCTCATCCTCTTCCTCCTCCTCCTCCTCCTCCTCCTCCTCCTCCTCTTCCTCCTCCTCCTCCTCCTCCTCCTCCTCCTCTTCTTTTCTTCCTCTCCTCCTCCTCCTCCTCCTCCTCCTCCTCCTCTTCTTACTCCTCCTCCTCCTCCTCCTCTTCTTCCTCCTCCTCCTCCTCCTCCTCCTTCCCCTCTTCCTCTTCTTTCCTCCCCCTCCCCTCCTCCTCCTCCTCCTCCTCGTCCTCTTCTTCTTCCATTTCCTCCTCCCCCCCCTCTTCCTCTTCTTTCCTCCTCCTCCTCCTCCTCCTCCTCCTCCTCGTCTTCTTCCATTTCCTCCTCCCCCCCTCTTCCTCTTCTTTCCTCCTCCTCCTCACCCTCGCCTCCTCCTCCTCCTCCTCCTCCTCCTCTTCTTCTTCCATTTCCTCCTCCCCCCTCTTCCTCCTCCTCCTCCCCTCCTCCTCCTCCTCCTCCTCCTCCTCCTCTTCCTCCTCCTCCTCCTCCTCCCCCTAGTGTTTATTATCTGATTATTTCTTTATCTCCACAAACGTTCGCTGTCAGGGAATAAAATTAGAGTAGAGAAAAAATAATGATGAGTTGATTGAAAGTTATGTGTAAAATATAGACAATTTTTTTTTATCTATATTAACTAAATGGTTTGATAGGTTTATAATTATAACTGGACCACCTGAAGACAAGTCATCTTTACCTAACCTAACCTAACCTAATAACCTATCCTCAGCAGCTCAACCTTATTTAAACCTAACCATATTTAACCCTAATCTAAAGTGATAATTTATCTATATCCCAATGTGAAATAAACTAAGGATGAATAATCTTCAAGTGATCATTATAAGATTTGTTTTTCACTATGAACGAAATTGTGGTACTTAACAACCTCTCTCTCTCTCTCTTCCTCCCTTATGTTAGGTTAGGTTAGGTTAGGTTAGGTTATAAAAAAACAACACCACTATGACTGGGAGATAATTTAACCAACTCGACACCCTCTATTACACGAGCTACGTATGGTAATGGACCTTGCATGTTAATGAACTCTGGATCATAAACACGACTGGAGCAGCACACAGAATAAGTACGTGTCCTGGCGCTCATTCACAAGGTTTACTTAATACTGTAAACGACCAAAATATGCATGAAACTCTTGTACGCTACTTATTTATACTAATGGAACAAAGTGGAATTTTTTGTCTATTACGTAAGGAGATTTTTTTTCTATAAGCTTCTGTTTAAGTTACCATTTGGAGTTAATACATCCAGTAGGAAGGCTTTTGTTTTAAGGTAAATTTTGTTTTGGTGTTAGATTTGTATTTGTGTGTTTTTGTTAACTCGTATTTGTTACATGAGTTTTTGTCTATCTATCTGTCTTTATTTATTTGTTTTCATGGTGTTTGTGTGTGTACGTGTGTTTTTTCCTAATTTTCCAGCTTTATAGTTCAACATGTGATGGTCGGGTTCTTTATACACACACACACACACACACACACACACACACACACACACACACACACACACAGGCATCCCTTTCTCTACCCTTGAATAAAAAAAAACTAACACAATAAAACAGGTAGACTCACGGGAACCCTTTGACAGTATTTTATCAACATGACACTTGTTCTTCTCGACAGCCTGGACACGAGCACTCCTGTACATCCATTCTCACAAGTTTTATCACTGGGACCCCAAAAAATCTGGCACTTTTAGCCCCAAAACCTACCCCTATTGAGGTTTAACGACGGTCTAGGGGTACAAAACGAATCTAACGTAACTGGTCGTTTATTATTTTATTACAGTTGAGAGGTGGAAGGGGAGGAGGAGAAGAGGAAGGGGGGAAGAGAAGAGGAGGAGGAGAAGGAGGATGCGGAAGTCTGATATTCATTGTAAAAGTTAAATTGCTGGGAGGGGGAAAATATTTTTCACCTCGAGGAATACTGGCAACCGTGATAGATATTTGGAGGCAATAATTATGTATCCTGTACAATATTCGGGAATAATACTCACTTATGGATAATATTTCAGGTATTTAAGCCAATATTCTTAACCCAGACGTAATATTTGGACACCTTGAGTAATATTACGAGTCAGGGAGGTAATATTTTTAACCCAGACGTAATATTTGGACACCTTGAGTATTATCACGACTCTGGGAGGTAATATTCTTAACCCAGACGTAATATTTGGACACCTTGAGTATTATCACGACTCTGGGAGGTAATATTCTTAACCCAGACGTAATATTTGGACACCTTGAGTATTATCACGACTCTGGGAGGCAATATTCTTAACCCAGACGTAATATTTGGACTCCTTGATTAATATCACGACTCTGGGAGGTAATATTTTTAACCCAGACGTAATATTTGGACACCTTGAGTAATATCACGACTCTGGGAGGTAATATTCTTAACCCAGACGTAATATTTGGACACCTTGAGTATTATCACGACTCTGGGAGGTAATATTCTTAACCCAGACGTAATATTTGGACACCTTGAGTATTATCACGACTCTGGGAGGTAATATTCTTAACCCAGACGTAATATTTGGACACCTTGAGTATTATCACGACTAGGGAGGTAATATTCTTAACCCAGACGTAATATTTGGACACCTTGAGTAATATTATGACTCTGGGAGGTAATATTCTTAACCCAGACGTAATATTTGGACTCCTTGATTAATATCACGACTCTCGGAGGTAATATTCTTTACCCAGACGTAATATTTGGACACCTTGATTAATATAACGACTCTGGGAGGTAATGTTCTGTTTCTTGTGTATTATATTTAACTTAGTAATACGTTTCAGGGTCTTGGGGGTGACAGGTGGATTCTAAAGGGTATGAACCAAATCCCTCTAATCATGAAAGCTATAATTTAAGTCCTCCCAATCATAAAAGCTATAATTTATGTTCTCCCCATCATAAAAGCTATAATGTCAGTTCTCCTAATCATGACAGCTATAATGTAAGTTCTCCCAATCCATAAAAGCTAAAATGCAAGTCCCCCAATTATGAAATTCTCCCCTCCCCCTCCCTCTCATCCCTCCACCCCTCCCAGACAACATAATGTGGTTTTCAAATATAATTCGGTATAGATAATTCTGAATTCCTGTTCCGGGATTTTTTTTTCTCATTCATTTAAAAAAAAAAAGGTGTATGGTGTATATCTAGTGGATGATGCGCATGTTTTTCTAGGTTAAATTGATAGGTGTTTTATAATGGGATCATCGTATAGGAAGTTTGATAATAGATAATAGGTGGTAACTAAAAACCTGATAAAGGAATAGAGATTACAGAAAAAATACTAATATTAAAGAAGTCTTGTGTATCTCGTTATCTGTATAGAGGTTAAGAACTTATTAATATCTGGTGTCATGGTAACCTTACATAGTCGTGTTCTTGGTGGGTCAATGGAAGGATAATTTGTCTTAGTGGTTGTGTTGCAGTTTGGTTGTGGTCTTATTTACATGTTCCTAGAAACACTATTAACAAAAATGAAGTGTTTTGGATAGGGTGTTTATACTTAATGGAAATATTTTTTTTATTTATGTTGGTCACTCGTGTTGGTCATTCATGTTGG
Source organism: Homarus gammarus (assembly GCA_958450375.1). Classification (NCBI taxonomy): domain Eukaryota; kingdom Metazoa; phylum Arthropoda; class Malacostraca; order Decapoda; family Nephropidae; genus Homarus; species Homarus gammarus. Next base: position 1,238,614 of record CAUDMG010002894.1, on the reverse strand, counting down.
TCAGTCACTCACGTTGGTCACTCATGTTGGTCACTCATGTTGGTCACTTATGTTTGTCACTCATGTTCGTCACTCATGTTGGTCGCTCATGTCGGTCACTCATATTGGTCCCTTATGTTGGTCACTCATGTCGGTCACTCATATCGGTCACTCATATCGGTCACTCATATCGGTCACTCATATCGGTCACTCATTAACCACAATTTAAAAACAATCTATACTTGTCATCTCTAACAACATCTTCACGCGGCACTGAACCAACAACATCAGGTATCAACAATTTAAATAATCCAGGTATAATTTCTTTTAAGTTTCATCCTCCTCTTCCACCTGCCTCACACCTCACCCAGAAAGGATGACTCTCTCTTGACCAGATATCTCTCTCTATCTCTCTATCTCAAGGCCTAAAGAGATAAATGTACCCGTTAACAGATAAATTAAGAAAGAGACGGGAAATTGCAACTGTTACTAATTCACAGAAGAAGGTAGGTAGAGACTTGGAGGAGAGGACAGTGAGACATTCAGAAGAGGAGGAAAATGTACAAGGTTAGGTTAGGTTAGGTTTAGTTTGGTTAGGTTAGGTTAGGTTTAGTTTGGTTAGGTTAGGTTAGGTTTCAATTGGTTTAGTTTGATTAGGTTATTTTAGGTTAGGAATCTTCATTATTTCCTTCACTCCTCCTCCTCATTTATCTGCTCGTCCTCCCTTTCTCTGCTTCTTCTTCATCTTCAAGTAAATATCCTTTCCAAGCTTTTCTTATTTCCTACCTTCCCCCCAACAATTATCTTTCCATCTCACTTCGCTGTATTTTACTGTCTCTTCCATCTCTCGTTCATTCACTATTTTCTCTCCTCTTCCTCCTCCTCCTCTTCCTCTTCCTCTTATGCCTCTCCACCCCTCCTCTCTCTTAACACTCCCTCTGTCTTTTTTGTTTTACCTATTTCACTTTTATGTCTTTCCAAACAACCAATACTTCTCTGTTTCTCTCTGTTTCCCCCCTCTCTATCTTCTATTTCTCCTCCTCCCTTATCTCTCAATTCCTTCTCTATGTTACCATCTGTGCTTTCTTTCTCCTTTCTATTCCTCCTCTCCATCATTATCTTTTATTGTTCTTTCACTTATTCTTTCCTCTCCTCTCTCTCCTTCCTTTAGTTTATTCATCTACTCACTTCTCTCATCTCATTTTGTTCTCCTATTCCTTCCTTTTTCTCCTAATCGCCTCTTTTCTTCCATTCTCCCTCCCTCCCTTTCTTCTCCATTTTCTCTTCCTCTTCCTGTTCCTCCTTTCTTTTTTCCCTATATCCCTTCCACTTCTTCTTGCTCCTTCTCTTCCTTTATCCTCCTTGTGTATTAATACATTCTCAACCCCCTCTCTTCTGCCCCCTCTCCCCCCTCTCCCCCCTCTCCCCCTTCTTCCCCCTCTCCTCCCTCTCCCCTTCTCCCCCCTCTCCCCCCCTCTCCCCGCCTCTTATGCTAAACCTCAGCCTCTCATCTCCTTATCTCCATTGTGTGATCCCCCTCCCTCCCCCTCCCCCCTACCCACTCCTCCACCCCCCTCACCCCTCCCCCATCCCACCCTCATTTAGTATGCACGGAGAACATTAGACTTTTTCATTATAACATACAAGAGCTACTGCGTCATCATCACTCTCACTCTCACTATCCCTCTTCCTCTCACTCTCACTCACCATCCCTCTCACTCTCACCATCCCTCTTACTTTCACCATCCCTCTCATTCTCACCACCCCTCTCACTCTCACCATCCCTCTTACTTTCACCATCCCTCTTACTCTCACCATCCCTCTCACTCTCACCATCCCTCTCACTCTCACCACCCCTCTCACTATCACCCTCTCATTTCCTCTACCACTCATCTTACCTCGTGTTGTCTCATTACTAAAAAATATCTCCATAACCAAAGCTCATATTTTTTTTCTAAAGGAACCTCGCGTAGTTCCTTAAGATTCACCTGTTTTCTAATATTATTTATTATAAATTTATATATATATATATGTATAAGTATTCTTTCCAAAATAAACTAAAAATTCATCAGTATATATAAACCGGCGAGACTAAGCTTATCATTTATCACCCCAATATGTTTTTTTTTTTTCATTTTCAAACACACAAAAATAAGAAAAACATTCCCAGCCCTTCAGTGTGTAATCCATTTTGTAGTCATGACGTAGTGGAGAGAATTACAGGTCTCTACGATACAGTGAAAGTTGTAATATGTTGTGTAGGTGTGTAGGATACAGTTGGTGTCAGTGGGAGTGTGTAGGTGTGTATGATTCAGTGAGTATTGTTGACGGAGAGAGTGAGAAAGAGGGGGATAAAACTCTCTCTCTCTCTCTCTCTCTCTCTCTCTCTCTCTCTCTCTCTCTCTCTCTCTCTCTCTCTCTCTCTCTCTGTGTCAGGTTTTGAGCGAGAGTTCGTGTTCCGCCTTACACCTGTGGTCACGTTACCCTATCAATCAAGACGGCCCTCACATCTCACCTGAGGCTACTGTGCCCTAGGAAACTCTTTTCTTGCCACAGCCTCCCTCCATAGCCACCCTTCACGGCCTCCCTCCATAGCCACCCTTCACGGCCTCCCTCCATAGCTAGTCTCCATCATTTCCACATAATCTCCTTCAATAACTTCTCTCCGCAGCCTCCCTACACAGCCTCCCTTCACACCTTCCCTTCACTGCTCTCCATCACACCAGGAAGATATCACAGGTGTGTTCTGAGTACATCTTTTTCCCATATATTGAAGATTTTACAAGTTTTTTCCTCCTCAAAATCAAACATGTAATGGTTTAATCCTTAACCAGAGTGACGTATATGGGATATATTCGATTCCTTTATAATCTTCAAGGTATTAGGATTTTAATGGTTTGATTGGGTATTATTGTCTTACCGTACCTGAAGTTAGTGCGCCACCGAGATCAAGACAAGCCCTTGGACATTAAACAACAATCCGGAGAGCTTAAGGACTAGACATACAATCACGATAGAAATCTGAATTAGGGCGACATTATATGAAATGAGAATATGCAAATGTTTACAGGGAAATGAAATTGGACAATCTGAAATTAAGTAAAGTAAGGTGGACAGGTTTAAATAGCATTAAGTAGAGAAGAATGGCGTTTTCGATATATAAATGGTAAAAACAAGGAAAAAGTTACCCTGTTATTTGAAGAGATATTTGGTTAAAGTCTCCTTTCACAAGTCCCTTTGTCTGCTTCTCTGATACAGCCTCTCACCAACCCTCACTGTCTCCCATCTTATCATCAAAAGTTCTTCTGCCACACACAGGTCTGAGTAAACGTGATAGATTAAGCTGGAGGCTGTTTTGGGAGAACTATTTTAAGATGTTTCGGAGATATTCTGTCAGATTCCCTCCACCTGACGAAGATCACCTGTGGGATGGATGGTGGTCAAAATTTTTTATTTATTTGTTTTCGTCAGACTAAACTATGAGGATTAATGAATAATGGAATATCCCAAACACCAGTTTTTATGTATACCTAACACAAGAAGGAATGTATGGAAGTACAACAGAGTCACACTACGACCCATGATGGTTGGCGTGACATAAGCGGACATAAAAACTATCCATTGCCTTCTCAAGAGGTAAGAGTACAATAAAACTTTTCCAGCTGCCAAAACTGTCGACAAGCGGCGCACTTCAGATGATTTATAACCCCAGAATAAAAGAATGAAGTCACGAAACCAGGTATTGTGCATTAAATATTAACCTCGAGGGAACAGTAAGTCAAATCATCAGGATAAGTCAACTCTGTAATTACAATAAATTCAGCCTTATGTTTATTGGGATTAACATCGTCAGGAGTGAACGTGAATGTTGCCAGAGTTTTCCAAGGAACGTTAAGCTGTGTTGATGGAGAGACTTAGCTCAGTAAGGCGTCAAAGTGAATCTAGTGAGACTGAATAATGTCGGAGGTGCGTTGATTTGGCGGTGGTGGTGGCGGCGGTGGTGGTAGGGCAGTGGTGGAGGTTAGACATTGTAGATGCAGACAGGTGATGTTGTGACTTGGAAATGAAGCTTGATAACTGGTGTTGTCACTGGCTTAGGGCGGCGGGTCCTGAGTCCTTAATCAGCATTTTCTCTGAACGGAGATGTGACCGAGGACGTCCAGGATTTAGTGATCTTATCCATATGACGTATATATATATATATATATATATATATATATATATATATATATATATATATATAATATATATATATATATATATATATATATATATATATATATATATACGACACAAAACTTTCTCATAACTATTTATGAAGATAAGAAAGTTTTTCAAGAGTTGGTAAGAATTAATGTCACCACAAATGACGACACTGGACCTCTAATTACCACTTGAGAAAATATATTTTTTTTCGACAGTGAGTCGTGTGAGAGAGGACGACCTCGTTACTAAATGTGAAAATATATTTTTTTTAGGATGAATCATGAAGACAAAAAATATATTCTTCAACACCTTAGATTTTTTAGCGTCATTACCAAATACGAAAAGCTAAGAAGTCTAAGAATGTGTGTTATCACAGACGACAACTTGTCATCAGAGAGGCCCTTACGATGCCGTCATTAACACGGGGTCACGCTCCTGGGGTCAAACAGAGTCAAGGGTTAGGGGTTATTCGCTCGGCTTTATGAGGTCATATCAGTTGTTGAAAGTTGAAATTATACTGTTTTAGTGCGTGCGTGCGTGCGTGCGTGTGTGCGTGTGTGTGTGTGTGTGTGTGTGTGTGCGTGCGTGCGTGTGTGTGTGTATGTGTGTGTGTGTGTGTGTGCGTGTGTGTGTGTGTGTGTGTGTGTGTGTGCGTGCGTGCGTGCGTGCGTGTGTGTGTGTGTGTGTGTGTGTGTGCGTGCGTGCGTGTGTGTGTGTGTGTGTGTGTGCGTGCGTGTGTGTGTGTGTGTGTGTGTGTGTTTGTGTGTGTGTGTGTGTGTATAATATAACAGTGTTTTAGCTGTCATCAACATAGACGAGTGGTAGTAGCACAGTGGAGTGAGTGTCCCGCTATAGTTCTGAGGACCTCTGCTCAAAAGTTATATCTGTCGTCTTTTGTCATTCTTCTTTCTTCTTCTTCTTCTTCTTCTTCTTCTTCTTCTTATTCTTCTTCTTCTTCTTCTTATTATTATTATTATTATTCTTTTCCTTTTTTTCTTTTCCTTTCATTTTCCTTTCCTTCTTTTCTTCTTCTCCCTGTTGTTTTTGTTCTTGTTCATCTCCTTTCTCCTACTCCTTTCTTCTTTCTCCTTTTGTCTTTCGTCTTTCGTCTTCTTAGTATAAGTAGTAGTAATAGTATTAGTAGTAGTAGTAGTAGTAATAGATTTAAAAATAATAAATAAAACAATATTACAAAAGACGGCTAATAGAATTGTGGTCCTGAGAACACACACCCACACCCACACACACACCCACACACACACACACACACACACACGTAAAGTGTATATGGGGTGGTGTAGTATGTAGCACACCACCCACCCACATACCCACTTGTGAGGTGTATTAGGGCGGCGGGCGTTGATAGATCACCACTCACACGCAGACTGATGACTCGAGCGATTCTTAGCAACACTTTACCCAAAATATTTCAACGTGATCCTCACCCTCTTCATCACGACGCTGTCCCTTCATATACCTTCTTCAGGAATAATGAAGAAGTGAAAGAGTATTGAAATATATATATATATTGTATAAAGTGGGTATACTTTGTGTGTGTGTGAGTGTGTGTGTGTGTGTGTGTGTGTGTGTGTGTGTGTGTGTGTATAATATTTTTTTTTCCTTTATATGTGTCTGAAGAGTTTAGGTTTGGGTTGGGTTTGGGTTGGGATTGGTTGGGTTTGGGTTCGGTTTGGTTTGGTTTGGTTAGGTTGGGTTTTCTTCTACTTCAATGCTACTCTGCCCTGTAACCCAACCTAATCACAGAAATCATCGTTCACTCATCATTAAACAAACTCAGAAGCCATTTAAGATATCATGAATCTAAATGGGAAAAATTTAAAACTGTCTGATCTACATGTCAATTTTGTTTACCATACATGAATCTATTATTAAATGCGTTGTTTGCAAAATAAATAGAAATCTCAAATATTATTCAGACTTTTTTTTCAGTACTCACATGAAAAAAAAATGTTCCCTGAATCCTCTAACAACATCAATATGGTAATTTGGTTTATGTTACGTAAATTTTTTGCTTTGTTATCAGTTTCTATATCAAATAATTTATAAAAAAAAACACTGATTTCTCTCTTCTTTCATTACTATTGAATGTTGATGAATGTTACGTAAAACACAAGAATGTAGAGACACTTTAAAACATCCAGTGGAATAATTATTAATTAAATATGAACTCTATATTAATTAAAAAAAACTCTAGTATGATTTTATTTTATTTTTACACAGCAGGAACGTGTTATTAAATAATTGACTGATTTGACACATTAACTGTAGCATAATATATAAATTCTCTCTCTCTCTCTCTCTCTCTCTCTCTCTCTCTCTCTGTCTGTCCATCCGTCCGTCCGTCCGTCCGTTTTCCAATAGCCATTTCACTACCACAACACACCTTCCTATAACCCCCCAAACAACTTTCCGATAAAATGGAACATATCTACTTGCAGTGTACCACCTACTTCCTCCCACTACCACTCACTGTCGCCCATATCCCTCCATCAGCCGCCGTGGTTGTGAAGCGTTGTGTTCGAGTTGTTGAAATTGTTGTAATTTTAACTCAAATATCTGAACCTATATAGACTGTAAAATATGACGTTATTTGGTTATTTCGATGCTGGGGGCCATTTAAGAAAGGGATTTACACAATGGAAGGAATTTTACAACAAGGAGTAAGCTTTTTTTTGTACAGCTAAGGGTATATTACAACAAAGAATATCTTATAGCTTGAGAAATGAATAACAATGTAGCTTTATAGCAATATTTCCACGTAAGGGCATTTTATATAGGCGAATTTCACAGCCAGTGCATTTTACAAGAGTGGAATTTCACAGCGAGAGGTATTATACAGTAGTGGTATTTAAAATCAAGGCAATTATTTGACACATGATTTTCAGCAGAGTGGTTTTATTGCAATGATTGTTTTATAGCAATCGTTTCACAGTAAAGCCATTATATATAGCGTACAACTACTATACCAACACACACGCATATAGAAACTCCAACACACACACACACACACACACACCCACACACACACACACACACACATGTATGTCTAGCAAAATAGGGAACATTGCGAAATAACCATAATTTCTCTCGAATATTCCATCCTAACCTAACCTAACCGTTCAGATATTGTGGTAATGTTATGTTTGTAAACGTAGTCTTAAATAAAATATAGAATTTTTTTTTACATTGAAATAATTTCCCTTTAAGATATATTGATAATTTAAGGTAATTCCTATTTGGTAAAAACGTAATTTTTGTTCCATGCATTAATTGGAGGATTGTGTGTGTGTGTGTGTGTGTGTGTACATTCTCTAACACTGATCTCCGTCACAGGACAACACAGTCGTCACTACAAGAATAACATAGCACATGGAGTAACACAACACAGTACATGGAGTAACACAACACAGTACATGGAGTAACACAACACAACACATGGAGTAACACAACACAGTACATGGAGTAACACAACACAGTACATGGAGTAACACAACACAACACATGGAGTAACACAACACAACACATGGAGTAACACAACACAGTACATGGAGTAACACAACACAGTACATGGAGTAACACAACACAACACATGGAGTAACACAACACAACACAACACATGGAGTAACACAACACAGTACATGGAGTAACACAACACAACACAACACATGGAGTAACACAACACAGTACATGGAGTAACACAACACAGTACATGGAGTAACACAACACAGTACATGGAGTAACACAACACAGTACATGGAGTAACACAACACAGTACATGGAGTAACACAACACAGTACATGGAGTAACACAACACAACACATGGAGTAACACAACACAACACAACACATGGAGTAACACAACACAGTACATGGAGTAACACAACACAACACAACACATGGAGTAACACAACACAGTACATGGAGTAACACAACACAACACAACACATGGAGTAACACAACACAGTACATGGAGTAACACAATGCAACACAACACATGGAGGAACACAACACATGGAGTAACACAACACAGTACATGGAGTAACACAATGCAACACAACACATGGAGTAACACAACACATGGAGTAACACAACACAACACAACACATGGAGTAACACAACACAGTACATGGAGTAACACAATGCAACACAACACATGGAGTAACACAACACATGGAGTAACACAACACATGGAGTAACACAACACAGTACATGGAGTAACACAGTACATGGAGTAACACAACACATGAAGTACTTTAGTACATAAAGTAGCAGGTTAGAGCAATATTTCAAAGTAACAATATCACATAATTATAACATCAAGCTAACACAAAGTTACTTAATTACAATACCATATAATTACATTATTAGAGGCCAGGCAATGCAGTAATAAATATCAATAATATTCATAATTACATTACATCTGATTTATGATATATTATTTCCGTATAACTTCATTATTATATAAAAATAGTTTATAATTATATTGTTGTATGATTGCTATAATTTATTAATATACAGTAATACATTCCTATTCCTATTATATCACTGTCATACAACATACACGATTATATAATACAGTAGTGAACATAAAGTGACTACTATCTCATCTGTTGAAGACCTGATGGGTTTTGGGACACTGAAACATTACCACTGGAGCTCAAGGGAGAGAGAGAGAGAGACAGATGGAGAAATACAAATAAGAAAACGTGTGAGAAAGACTATCACCAATCATTTCCACCATCACCGTCCCCTCACCACACTACCACACCCACCACCACCACCACCAGTGAACCTCCAGCTTGAATTATAGAGATCAATTGGACATAATCTATCCAGCTGTGACTAATAAATACACCATACCATAAAGCTTGACCAAGGTGTTGTGAAATACCTGGAAGACGAATGAGAACTCAGTGTGATCAACAATAGTCTCATGATTGGACAGAGAGTGTGAAGGTCAACCAATAAGGAACCAGAGACACTTGACGTCACGGTGTACCCCAGGTGGTTGTCGAGGCAATTAGAGGGTGTGATTTATTTTAATCGTTGTTTGGTGGAGAAAATAAGACTGTTAATTTAATTTTGTGATTGAGCTATTTTAACAGCAGATGACGGTAATATTAACAGAATATGGTGGTAATATACGGTAATATTAACACTATTACTGTACAAGACTTTAGGGCTGACATCTTTTCAAACGAGACCCGAACGAGACAGATCGCTTACAATGACATTTAAAATTCTAAGAAAAATGGGAAAAATAAATCCTGATTATATTTTTACGTTGTATAATATTTCACACAGGTAAACTATAAGACTTACCTTGCTAAGTAATTATCAAACTCTAACAACGATTTTTCTTTCTTACAGAGACGTGGGACAACATATATGCTGAAGCCACTGAAGCAAGAACAGTGATAAGCTTGAAGCCTTTGAAGTCAGAACAGAGATAAGCTTGAAGCCTTTGAATTGCAGAACGGAGATAAACTTGAAGCCTTTGAAGTTAGAACAGTGTTAAGCTTGAAGCCTTTGAAGTAAAAACGACGATAAGCTTGAAGCCTTTGAAGTAAAAACATTGATAAGCTTGGAGAGAAGAATGGATGTATCACCACAAAGAAGACAGGACTTGCCTTACCCCTCCGCCTGGGTCACTAACAGATGTGGCAGCAGACAGGTAAACAAAAGACTCCTCGTAATCTCTTGAAGGTTGAGAATCATATCCGTAGGTCAAGGGACGATATCCTTACGCCTCACACACACACACACACACACACACACACACACACACACACACACACACACACACACACACACACACACATACACATACTCACACATACTCACATATACTCGTACACAAACACATCACCTCAGTTTATAAGGATATTCAACACCACTTAGGAGTTAGGATCTAAATTAAGTTTTTATGTTCTAATGATGGTGGTAATAAATCAGAGTTATATATGTATTCCAAATTATGACACATCAATTAAATGAATTTGATTTTTTTGGGGGTGAGGCGTTAAATATTCATACAGTTTTAAATTATTGTGAGAAAAAAATAATGTTGCCTTTATTGATGTTGTTGTTGTTGATGTTATTAATCTTGTTGTTGTTGTTGCAAAAGTGAGAGAGAGAGAGAGAGAGAGAGAGAGAGAGAGAGAGAGAGAGAGAGAGAGAGAGAGAGAGAGAGAGAGAGAGAGAGAGGTGGGAAGGGAGGAAAGGGAAAAGGAGAAGATTGATAGAAGAGGGAGAGGAGAGGAAGAAGAGAGTAAGAATGATAAGAGGAGAGAAAAGTAGAGGAGAGAGGAAGAAAGAGGAAGATGGGGAAGGACGAGACAGCAGGAGAAGAGAGAGAGAGAGAGGGAAAAAATAAGAAAGAATGGAGAGAGAGGAAGGTGGAGAAGGAGAAATAGGGAGGCCGGATGACAAAAAAAGGAATCGAGAAGAAGAGATAGGCAAGAGAGAGAAAGAGAGAGGTGATGAACAGGCACACGTGAGATAGAATAAGAGAGAGAGTTATAAATAAATGAGAGAAAGAGGTATAAGTGAGAGAGAAGAGAGAGAGAGAGAGAGAGGGGAAAGAGCAAGGGGAGAGAGGATGATCACTAGGGAGAAAGGGGAGAGAAATAAAAGAAGCGAAGAAAGTGAGATAAAGTAGAAGGGGGAAGAGAAAGATAGGGAAGAGGAGGTTATAGATAAGGCACGATGATAACGAAGACTTGGGAGAGAAAGAGAGAGAGAGAGACAGAGGGAGAGAAAGAGAGAGAGAGACAGACAGAGGGAGAGAAAGAGAGAGAGAGAGAGACACATTCACACGCAAAAAGAGAGAGAGAAAGAGAGAGAGAGAGACAGAGGGAGAGAAAGAGAGAGAGAGAGAGAGACATTCACACGCACAAAGAGAGAGAGAAAGAGAGAGAGAGACAGAGGGAGAGAAAGAGAGAGAGAGAGAGACACACATTCACACGCACAAAGAGAGAGACAAAGAGAGAGACAGACAGAGGGGGAGAAACACGCAGAGAGAGAGAGAGAGAGAGAGATGGACAGTGTACGTGGAAGACTTTGTAAACGGGCAGTGAGGGCACCCCAGGCTTACCGTCCACACTACCAATCCAACCCAGGACCTCCTCTTTTACATTTATTTACGCCACTTACACACCTCCAATGTTCTACTTACCACTTATTTACACCACATGACGTTACCTAAGATCCTATTCCTTGTTTTTTTACTTCTTTTTTTTTCTTTTTTTTTTGTAAGTTTGTGAGTCCCCAATTTAGTGGCATTTTACGATCGTTTAAGAATTGCTATGAAACTTTGATTTTTTTTTTTTTTTTTACACGTTGAAATGTGTATGAGGTGTTAGATTAGGTTAGGTTAGGTTAGGTTAGGTTAGGTTTTACTACTATTACTTTCACCACCACCACCACCAACCCCCTACCTCCCACCCCTTCTATCATATACCTAACAGACGATGCTGGAGTTGGGAGCCGTTGTCATGGGAGGGGGGGGGAAGGGGTAGGGGGAGGGGGGAGAAGGGGGAGGGGGAAGGGGGAGGGGGGAAGGGGGAGAGGGAGAGGGGGGGGTTAAGTAAGGGTGAGGGACTTACGAAGAAATCATCCTCGCTCCCGTATTGACTTTTTCTCAGCGTGATAGACAAGGTGTATCGACCAGTAGTGATGTTGTGTTTAATATGAGTTCTCTTGACAGTAAGCCGGTAAGACGAAAGATTTACTGTAGTGTTGTGAGGTGTAGTGAGGTATGGTGAGAGTGTAGTGTGGTTTTTGTGAAATATGGTGATGGTATGGTGATGGTATAGTGATGGTATAGTTAGATATAATGATGTAAAGTGAAGTATAATGAGGTGTAATGAAGTATGGTGAGATAAAATGAGGTATAGTGAGGTGTAGTGAGATATAGTGAGAGAGTATTGCATACACAGACACGACGGAGGGCTAAAATAAAACCATCGGAGCCGAAAATGGAAGTTAATTTTGTATTTTGTTTTTTATAACTTGATATTTTAAACCTTTCACATTTTTGTTTACAAGTTTTTCATTTATTTTTTAACTTTCCATTTGTGTTAGTGTATTATTGTCTTGTAGGTGGGGGCAGATAGTCAACACGTCTGGTCTTGGTACAGTGTTACTCTTCAGGTATTGTGCATATAACTGATTTTATCTTGGTACAGTGTTACTCTCCAGGCATTGTGCACATAACTGATTTTATCTTGGTACAGTGTTACTCTCCAGGAATTGTGCACATAACTGGTTTTATCTATAGTGACTTTCCTATAACATAAAACCAGTGATATGTATCGTCCTATTTACAATACATCAATATATTGTCTATTGTTTTACCTACAATTATGAGGTTTAAAATTATAGTACCTAAAAATTAATCGCTTATTTCGCTAACCTTACGTAACTTAACTTAGCTTTCCCCTTACATAACCTAACTCAAACTATTCCTAATATAACCTAACCTACCTCTAAGATAAGTTAACCTACCTGTAACTTAACGTAGCATAATCTAAACATAATATATCTTAAACACATCCACGGTATTTATATGTAAAATCCGGATTCATTTTTAGTTCGAGGATTTAGTATTTACCCTCACACGAACGATTTATAAACTACCACTCTGGGTAAAATAGATTCAAGGGAACATAGACATTGACTGAACACCTAAAGCTAACTATGGTTGAGGATAACAGAGGAGAGAAATAATTCATAATTATTGATTTTAAACTACAAGTACGCTTCCTTATACAGTTCCTTCCTGGATTAATGGGTCTGAAGAGAGAAGGAATTAAACTAAACGAGCGACTAATTTGAACGAACCCACCATGGTAAGGAATGGGGAGGTAATGGAACCGAGAATGAGGTAAGTTACAAGGCAATGGACTGTGAGGGAAGGACGTTTTCAGGCCAAATGGAGGTGAATGGGACAAGTTTGAAGGCAACTGGTTAACCCACAGCGAAAGTTTTAGGGATGGTTTAAAAGATTGTTATACAGGGAAGAAGTTTATAAAGGTTAAGAGGAGTTAGATAATGGGTGATAAATGATACAAGTTTACAAGGTAGACAGTGGGAACCATGGAGGAGGAAGCAAGTGGTTAGGTTAGGTTAGGTTAGGTTAGGTCAGACGAGAAAGAAATAATTAAACCTATATCAAATTAGAGTAGTTTATATTAAGTCACATCAAATTAGGTTACTTTAGGTTACGTTAAGTTATATCAAATTAGTGTAGGTCATAGGTCATATTACAAGCACGGTGGTAAAAACTGATTGGAACTGGACATGTGAACTTATTGTTATTATGAAAGCTAGATTATGATACGGATTATTATACAGCGTGTTGCATCCATAGCAGTAAATGGACTGTCACGCCTCATGGGACCCACACTTTGTTGTTGGACTCCAAGGACTGGCAGGTTAATACAATGGTATGATCAGTTTATTACATGATACAGTGGTTAAAGGTACAAGGGCTGGCAGGTTAATACAGTGGTTAATGGTACAAGGGCTGGCAGGTTAATACAGTGGTATGATCAGTTTATTACATGATACAGTGGTTAATGGTACAAGGACTGGCAGGTTAATACAATGGTATGATCAGTTTATTACATGATACAGTGGTTAAAGGTACAAGGACTGGCAGGTTAATACAGTGGTTAATGGTACAAGGGCTGGCAGGTTAATACAGTGGTATGATCAGTTTATTACATGATACAGTGGTTAATGGGACAAGGACTGGAAGGTTAATACAGTGGTATGATCAGTTTATTACATGATACAGTGGTTAAAGGTACAAGGACTGGCAGGTTAATACAGTGGTTAATGGTACAAGGACTGGTTGATTATTTGGTTTGTTTACGATGGCACTATACCACAGGTGGATGAGATGTAGAGGGAGACAGAACTCCATGACGGTGACAAGAGACCAATTCATTTTTATTCGAGTTACTCTAATCAACTAGATAGTTACCTGAGCAATACTCCATTAGCTATTCCTTTTATGTTCGCCAGAGAGAGCGCCATTAATAGAATATAGCTTTAATAATGTTATCGTAGTTCTATTTTAAATTGTATCTAGATTTTCGTCCGTATTTTATCACACACATTGTATATATTTTGCTCAAGTTGGTACAAAAAAAATATATATATATTATCTTAATGTGCTCTGTTTTAGGTGTGTTTTATATTTCTGCTGTAACAAACAAACAACATAATAATAATATGAATATCTTCGGATTTTCTATAAAAAGTAGTGCTAGCCTCACCACTGCTACCACCATCACCACTACCACTACCACTACCAACACTACGACTACCACCACTACCACCACCACCACAGCTGCACCACCACCCCCTTAAGGTCGTGGATCCCGCAGCTGTGTAAAGTTCCTGATGCGATACGGACGTCAGTGAGTGCTCCCACATACCGCTCGCTGCTCTACACCGGCCCAATAAGGAAGCATCACAAACCAGCCTCAACGCGATTGCCCGGCCATTTAATTTGGGTAGATGTGTTCACTTTAAACAATGACTCTCTCCTAGGAATGTAATCCTGCCCTCACCTTTTCCGGGGAGACTGACAGCGGACGCAGATACACGTTAGCGAGGGGCAATATTGTCAGAGTCTAACTCAGGGAGGCGGTGAGAGGCAACCTTAGATACCCCGCCGGTGTGACGTGACGATGGAGAGAAATGTCTCTATGTTCTTGAAATTATTTTAATCGTCGTGAATATTGGAATACACAATTAGTTCGATATTTAGTATTTGTTGTATAAATAATGTACCATAATTAATTGATATAACCATGACTACAAACGGGTTGATTATTTCCTTAAACGGATCAAACGAAGATTATCCCAACTGTTTATTTCACATAATGATTAACCAACTCCACACTACCAGGGAGGTTAGGTTAGGTTAGGTTAGGTTAGGTTAGATTAGATCAGGTTCGGTCAGGTTATCGTCAGGGTGCTTCAACCCTTGTGTATGGGGTCCCGTCTGTGCTGAATAAAATCGTCTAGCGTCAGCCAAGTAAAATATTTAAAAATACTTCCCCGTAGTGAAGGCGTTTATCTTCAGGTAAGACAACCTGGGGGACTAATCTAAAGGTGATCCGATTATTTCACGAAGCTTAAGACTTATCGGGAAGAAATAAGAGTGAGGAATATGGGAGGCAGCTGTAGCATCAGGTGACATGAACACTTCAGCATTACCTGAGAATAATCTTATCAGGTCTCAGAGACTTTTGTCAGGGGCATAGGAGTGTGGTGGATCCTCTTTTCTTCTCACAATCCCCGGCAGTGGCGGCGGCTCACACACAGGAGGCGGCAGACAGGAAGAGTCCTCACAACCGCCTTAAGCTGCCCGTGTGGCGTGTTTCTTCTCTCACACACACACCACTACAAAGACACAGCCCAGTGTTAACCTGTGCTCTCTTACAGCCTCCTGCACCTCCTCTCTTACAGCCTCCTGCACCTCCTCTCTTACAGCCTCCTGCACCTCCTCTCTTATAGCCTCCTGCACCTCCTCTCTTACAGCCTCCTGCACCTCCTCTCTTACAGCCTCCTGCACCTCCTCTCTTACAACCTCCTGCACCTCCTCTCTTACAGCCTCCTGCACCTCCTCTCTTACAACCTCCTGCACCTCCTCTCTTACAGCCTCCTGCACCTCCTCTCTTACAGCCTCCTGCACCTCCTCTCTTACAGCCTCCTGCACCTCCTCTCTTACAACCTCCTGCACCTCCTCTCTTACAGCCTCCTGCACCTCCTCTCTTACAACCTCCTGCACCTCCTCTCTTACAGCCTCCAGCACCTCCTCTCTTACAGCCTCCTGCACCTCCTCTCTTACAGCCTCCTGCACCTCCTCTCTTACAGTCTCCTGCACCTCCTCTCTTAAAGCCTCCTGCACCTCCTCTCTTACAGCCTCCTGCACCTCCTCTCTTACAACCTCCTGCACCTCCTCTCTTACAACCTCCTGCACCTCCTCTCTTACAGCCTCCTGCACCTCCTCTCTTACAACCTCCTGCACCTCCTCTCTTACAGCCTCCTGCACCTCCTCTCTTACAACCTCCTGCACCTCCTCTCTTACAGCCTCCTGCACCTCCTCTCTTACAGCCTCCTGCACCTCCTCACTCTCACACCCTCCTGCACCTCCTCACTCTCACACCCTCATGCACCTCCTTACTCTCACAACCTCCTGCACCTCCTCACTCTTACAGCCTCCTGCACCTCCTCTCTTACAGCCTCCTGCACCTCCTCACTCTTACAGCCTCCTGCACCTCCTCTCTTACAGCCTCCTGCACCTCCTCTCTTACAGCCTCCTGCACCTCCTCTCTCACAACCTCCTGCACCCCCTCACACTCTAACACACTTCCAGCTCATCAGAGTGACAACAGAATCGTGTAATCCGGTGTGTTGAACCTGACAGCCTTCACCCCGAGGCTCAGAGTCTTTGTGCTGACGGTACCAGAAGCCAATTTTCGAATCACCAAAAGATAAGCCTCAAGCTCCTTCAGCCTTAACCTTAACCACCCCAGCTTATTTCGCCTTAAGTTAATCTCCCCAGCTTATTTCACCATGAGATTAGTCACCCTAACGATAACCCAAACAGTGATAATCTAACACTAACCTAACCTAACTTAATATGACCTTATCCTCTCCTCGGTAGCGCTAGTGTGTTTAAATCATCAGGTTAAATCTTCTCAGGGTGGTAAAAAAAAATTGTCAGGTGGAAGGTTAATGCCACTCTCCTTAAGTACAGTCCTGGTGATTAAAGTCTACCTCTTAACTATAGCATTAATTACTTCGAGGAAACAATGGAAGCAGGTCATTATTGTGCGTTAATTAAGGTATTTTTTAGGGGTAGTTAAGCCTATTAAGAGTTTATTTTGGTGGTATAATTACGTAAAGGTATTGGAATTCCTTGATTGATGGCACCTTTCTCTCTCTCTCGTGTGGTGGACCTAGGAGTGTCGTCAACAGAACCACTGAAATATTTATCATCATGGCGAATAACAACCTCGGGGTGACGTGTACATGTTACTATTATGAAGATGTTATACTTAGCTTAGGTCAGGTTAGATTTGCTTTGGTTTGGTTAGGTTAGGTTAGGTTAATTGTCTGATGGCCAATTTACGCTTGAGAACAGGATAAGAGGGGGGAAGTACGTCATAGATAATATACAAAGTGGGAAGATAAATAACTTACCCATTTATACGTATTAATATCAATGTGTTAGTTCCTTCTTACCTTCAGTGTACATAAAGGATCAACAGCCTAGGGAAGGGACGCCTCTGGTCACCCCTTCACCTGTCGTGTATTGATATAAAACACACCTGTAGAACTGTGGTAAGATCTTGTGTGTGTGTGTGGACGATAGCTCTTTACACCTGTCCTCTGTGTTTACCTGCCTTGTGTCTGATTGATGTAGCTGGTGGTATAGGATTTGTCTGATGATTATATTGTATAACATCATATATATTGAAGATAAATATTAAGATTAATATAAGACTTATTAGTGGAAATACGATCCTCTTATAGTTGTACCATACACATATACACACTTACATATATACACGCACACAAACACACACACACATACTAGGTGACAGTGGGTCGTGTATGGGATGACCTGACCTCCCCACTTTGAAGGGGCGAGGGTAGACGAGACTGGGCCGCTACTTGACAGGGGAAATCAATTACTCTAACAGTGAGAAGGGTCAGTGAGAAGGGTCAGTGAGAAGGGTCAGTGAGGGTCAGTGAGAAGGTTCAGTGAGGGACGGAAGCACCAACACATCCAATCAGAGGAGCTTTACCTAACCAAGTGGTCACGTTTATTTGTTATAGCACCGTAAGCTTCGCCTCTTATCTGGTAAATGTGGTTTTTATTCATACTAAGTCCTTCCTTCTCTCTCTTGATGGCAACATTGTTTTCTCTAGTATTTATTTTCTGTTCAATGTATGGATATAAGTGTACAGTTTTCTTCATACACTTTCATAATATTCAACTTATTTAGTCCATTTTCTTCTATTAATCTCGTAACTTATTTTCTTCAATTTCATCTTCATGTTGTTGTCAGCTTGAGTAATTTACGTTCCTGTTTTTACACTGAATAATATTACATTTCTTATCTGTGTATTTTCATTATCTTTTGGAGTATTTCACTTCAGTCAAGAGCCTCAGTGATGTGCCTTCGTGTCTTGAATATCTTCCTCAGTTGAATATTCACTCTCTCGTGTTTTACTCATTCTTATAATAATGATCTTCAGTATATTACCTCACGTAGTCTCTAGACGATGTTATACTGGCTGAGATCTGAACCTATTGTGCATTGCATCTGTAGTATTTAATTCCATAAAGTTAATTTAATTTCCATCTATGTTAGGATTTCCTCTTATAATCCTCATGAGAAATAAATCCATAAAATTAAGCTATTATGTTCTTATATAATTTGCCCACGTCAACAGGTACACAGTGTAATATGTTACCACAGTGCTAGATGTTATTATCACAAGCTCCTTACTCAAGCGTGCTCACGTCCACCGGGAGGTAATCTGCCAGTCAGTACTACCTCGCTCTCAACTCAGGTATATGTTAGCTCTTATAACAACATTTCTACAAACAGTTATATCATTAAGCGTAAATACCTGAGCTTTTTAGTAAGAAAATATATGCACTGAGCAGTTATTTTGCCCAGTTCATGAATTGGGCTACTAACCTAATCTGAATCTGTCCAATCCTGCATAACCTACCCTAACCCGACCCAGCCTACCCTAACGTAAGACAATCTAACCTACACTAGGAGAGGCAGATAACATTCTGGAAATTGAATAAAACAAATACCACAAATTATTGTCTTTCAGTTTTGGTGTTGAAGTAAACCATAACGATTCTGAAGTGACATTTTGCACTTTCGCGTACGACCGTCAAGTAAGGAGAAAATTCTTTGTCAATTTCGTTACAGATTTTAGATGTTGGGAAATACATATACATTACTTAATATGAATTTCCTTGAGGTGACGTCTACTGGTGAATTAATCTAACTATTTAATTCAAGACGTTTTGTGTCCTGAAGACTTTCATATGATTTCCTGGTGTAAGACACATCCATCTTATGTGCTTGTTTATAATTTCCTGGATTTAGTGTTTGAGAATTGTTTCTTTTATTTTATTCGTGAATTTAATTTATCATTATACTTATTTTGAAATTGCTGAACTTTATTAGTGTTTTTTTTTTTTACCTTTTTTTAATATTCTACTCACTTGTGTACTTGTTGTCTCACGTGTCGTCATCCTGTAAGACTCATGCACCCGTGTCGTCAAAAGACTCACCTCTAACAAGTGGTCGTCCATCAATACTAAAAAAAAACGACGTAAATCACACACACACACACACACACACACACACACACACACACACACACACACACACACACACTCTCTCTCTCTCTCTCTCTCTCTCTCTCTCTCTCCCAATTCCTACACATTCAATATCATTCTAAAGTAGTCGGTATTCAAACTCCCAGACATCACGCAACATTCACTCGCTTTGACAGTCGTTCTTTGGGGGATTCCCTCGTCAACAGCGGCTGCTTCTCTCGCGCTGGCTGTATCATCGTCTGGCGAAGTAGCGATGCTTGCTCAGGCGATAACCAGAGTCTAGATGCGATTTGGGGATGTGGGAGAATTTTTATTTATATTTTTACCATTTGGAGTATTGTCAGGTTGTAGGGGGAAGGGGAAAAGGAGGGGGAAATAAGTGAGAGGGGGGGAAATGAGAGAATGAGGAGAGGGAAGGGGTGAGAGAGAAGGGGAGGGGTGGTAAGAGGGGAGGCAGGAGAGGACATTAGAGGGGAGAAAGCGGAGGGGCGGGTAAATGGGAAAGATAGAAGAGAAGACATTAGAGGGGAGTAAGAAGGGGGGAGATTAGAGGGGGTAGAGAGGGGAGTAAGGGGAAAGAAGAGGACAGTAAACACGATGAGGACAACTAAAACACGGTGAGGACAACTAAAACACGGTGAGGACAACTAAAACACGATGAGGACAACAAAAACACGGTGAGGACAACTAAAACACGGTGAGGACAACTAAAACACGGTGAGGACAACTAAAACACGGTGAGGACAACTAAAACACGGCGAGGACAACTAAAACACGGTGAGTACAACTAAAACACGGTGAGGACAACTAAAACACGGTGAGGACAACTAAAACACGGTAATGACAACTAAAACACGGTGAGGACAACTAAAACACGATGAGGACAACTAAAACACGGTGAGGACAACTAAAACACGGTAATGACAACTAAAACACGATGAGGACAACTAAAACACGGTGAGGACAACAAAAACACGGTGAGGACAACTAAAACACGGCGAGGACAACTAAAACACGGTGAGGACAACAAAAACACGGTAATGACAACTAAAACACGGTAATGACAACTAAAACACGGTGAGGACAACAAAAACACGGTGAGGACAACTAAAACACGGCGAGGACAACTAAAACACGGTGAGGACAACAAAAACACGGTAATGACAACTAAAACACGGTAATGACAACTAAAACACGGTGAGGACAACTAAAACACGGTGAGGACAACTAAAACACGATGAGGACAACTAAAACACGGTGAGGACAACTAAAACACGGTGAGGACAACTGATAGCAACCAAAACCAGTGAACCAAACAACCTGGCCGTGACAAACACACCTGGGAAAATTAATTAAACACATTAACACCCAACCGAGGTATTATCGTCTCATGAAGCGAGTGAGAGACAGAGATAAATAGACAGAGAGACAGATAAACAGATAGACAGATAGAGAGAGAAACAGATAAACAAATTGAAATACAGTTAAACAGAGGAAGACAGAAGGAGACAAAAAGATTAATAGTGACGGGTAGAAAGACAGATAGACCGAAACAGACAGATATACAGAAAGTAAGAGGCAAAGAGACAGTAAGAGAGATAAACAATGACAGAAATCACAACCAACACAAGAAAGAAACACACACACACACACACACACACACACACACACACACACACACACACAGACAAACCAGTCAATCTCTACCTATTGAAATTGCCGGAATACTTTTTAGGTTGTTAATCTAAACAGAATAATAAAATACATTAACTAGCATCCCGGCGACCAATAAGCATGAAAGGAGAACTCTGTAATCCGTATAATTATGTTTACAAAGAGCTAGAACCATCAAATCCTCCTGGACAAAGCCTTCTGTCTTCCTGGTAACTCGTGGCTGTTGACGTTAGTTTGGCAGATGGTGTGTAGATTGTCACTGCGTATGTGGAGGAGTGTTAGGCTTTCAGATTATTACATATTGGGTTATGGTTAGGTTTGGATTAGGTCAGGTTAGGTAAGGCTGGGTTAGGTTAGGTTGGGTTAAGTTTGGGTTAGGTAAGGCTAGGTTAGGTTAGGTTTGGGTTAGATTTGGTTAGCTTTGGTTAGGTTAGAATACTTATTATAAGAAGTTTCGTAAATATATATACATACACGTCTACACAACTGTCTAACTCCTCATTATATATTAACGTTCTATATATATAATCTCAGGAACGTATATTTTCCTCATAAATATATCTAATTCTATAATAGCGAAATAGAATGTTTGATGCTATACATATTTGCATACATTACTGGAGGCGACACACAGTTCAATAAACGCCTTTGTGTTTGTTTCCGGGAGAGGGAACAGCCTGTAATACTTGGCTGTTTATCTTGAAGGCATTATAGCATAGTAATTATCCAGTGACCTTGTGCCGTTGAGGGAAATGGCTTCTATCTATCTACTGTACGAGATAAACCTAACCTAACCTAACCTAAACCTAACCTTACCTAACCTAACCTAACACATAAAATAGATACCAATAATGAAGTATATTCCTATTATTTAAGCCTTTCTGTTGGTGTTATTGCGGTGATAATAATACTCTTTGATCATTCTTGTTATTGCACCAGTAACAATGGCTTATAATAGTGCTATATTTATTGAGGCCTTCTGTTTATTAATCTGACTTCCCTTATTGGTTATACTTTATAGTGATTATTTATGAGTCATATTTTTCTCTTTTTTCCTCTTTTGTTTCATATATTTCTCTTTTATTTTCTCGTTTTCTTTCTGTGTTCCTTTCTTACGCTTTTCTTTTACTCTTTCTTTCTTTTTTATGACCTCTCTTCATTTCTCTAGCACTCTCTATTTTCCTTGATTTATCTATCTTTTCCTCTTATCTCTCTTTCTATTCATATCTCTCTCTCTCTATCTGTCTCTTACCATTCTCCTTTCTTTTTCTCTTTTACTCTCAGTCCCTTGATTCCTTTCTCTCTCTTCTCTTTTTACCTCCTCTTTCTTTCTCTCCTCCACACCACAACAAATTTACTTTACGTTCACATCTCCTGCCGACAGCATCAGGCGGATGTTGTTGTCATTGGAGGAGGAACGCGACCTCCTGGCAGTCGTTTCAGGAACTTAATTCATTACTATATCTCCCATTATGTATAATATATATGTGTTTCTCGGTCTTTATACACAGGATTGAGTATATTATAGGTATATTCCAGTTTGTTTACATGTTAACTCCTCCGTAACTGTGATATTAGGTAAAGTTGTCATATAGTTTCAGGTCCTGTGAGGTAATGTCGTGAGGAAGGTGGTGTTCACACTAGCCCAGGGGAGGTATTCTGGTCCGTTACTCTGTTTACCTGAATACAAGTTGCTTCAAATTTACAGGTTTCCCCGAGGAGATGTCTGTGGAAGTGAGGGGTGAGGGAGGGTTGGGTGAGGGGGTAAGGGGGGGTGTGGTGCGGGGGAGGGTGGGAGGTGGGAGGGGGGGTGTGGTGCGGGGGAGGGTGGGAGTTGGAGGTGTGAGGGAGGGGGGGGGAGAGGAGGGAGGGAGAAGGGGGAGGGAGGATAACGAGAAATTCCCTCCAAGGGCTGAGTTAATGTATTAGGAATGTGATAATATATGTACAGCTCTTACAGGGGAAGACGTAATGTATTAGGAATGTGTTAGGGATGTGCTGTTATGTGTTGCAGTGTAATAGGTGTTTCTGTCGTTTATTGTGAGTTTGTGTTGATATTGTGTTGATATTGTTGTATAAAATATGAATATTTTTGTTATGCGTTGTTGTCATGTGAATCAGTGAGATATTTATTGGATTTTAATGTTCATATGTTAAATTATATACACAGTTATTATGTAGTGGTGTCATTAGTTGAAACATTAATAACAAACATTAACAGTAACTGGTGTCAACAACTTGCTTATTGTACACTCGCAAAATTACTCGGCTTCGCTCGGGTTGGTTGAATGTAGCACAAAATTCAATTCGCTAAGTCAGCTCTATACAAATTTCAACTCGCTAACTCAGCTTCGACTAAAAATCAATTCGCTAACTCAATCTGTGTCAAAAACAAGTTCGATAATTCAACTTCCACCCAAATATCAGGTCACCAACTCAGCTACACAGATGACGGGGAGGTGACCTAATGTATTTATCGTCTACAGGTGTATCGATATTACATTAACAATACAACACCAACGTAGAGGAATAGTTCTGGTGTTATATTTCTCTTCAGACTGTCACTGTGTCACTGTCCTGGAATCCACGATTTTTAACGCTATAGTCACTGTGAAATATCGACACCATATTGATATAACCTTTGGTAGTGTGAGTTTATTCTGGGAAATAGTTAGATGTGTTTTTATGTCACAAGTTAGGAGTGAAAAATATTTATAATACGAGTCTGAGATATTTGCCTTCCCCCCCCCCTCCCCCCTCTCCTCCCCCCTCCTCTTCTCCCCCCCTCCTCTTCTCCCCCCTCCCCCCTCCTCTCCTTCCTAGAGTGTTATGTTCGAGGTGGGAAGCTAGCAACATGCCCCCCCTCCTCCCTTTCTCCCTACCTCTCCCCCCTCCCCCCCTCCCCTCCCCTCCCTCCCCTCCCCTCCCCTCCCAGAACCACTATGTTACCGCGAGTCACAGGTTGTAGGAGATGAAAAGTGTTGTAGGTGTGACGGGAATAGATGGGACAGGAGAAGGGAACATATGAGTAGGGGAGAACAGGGGAGCAAAGAGGGAGGGCGACGAATGAGACAGGGAGAGAGAGAGAGAGAGAGAGAGAGCGGATTCACTAATTTACGAACCCCAAACCGGATCCTGATCAAATATCCACACTCACGTGACCTATAACTTGATTGAACAAGACTTAAACCTAACCTAACCTAACCTAACCAAACAAGGATAATCTTAACATATTTTTACTTAAACCTAATTCAAACCGAACATAACCTAACTTAACCAAAACCCAATCATCAGTTTTGGTTATGAAAATTTGTGCTTGGTTACTTAGTCTGATTCAGTGGGAAGGGTAAGAGAGGGGAGGGCTTACTTGAGCCCTTTAAGGAAGTAGAATAAAGGAAGGGGAAGAGGAATCCTTTACCGCCTTAACATGGAGATCAATGGCGACTTGATTTGGACATTTGTAGTCAATGAGGAATTACCGTCAGAGGCAGATGACGCCTCGAATTGAACAACCAATCAGAGAGTGACATTAATTCACCTATGTGTATACCTCCTGCATGAGTATGATGTTGGCTGATTACATCATTAAAGGTGTATCTGTGAGTGGTTTTTAATATTCAACACAGATTAGGCCAAGATTGGAGTAGGTTAGTTTATAATGAAAGACACTTCTCTCAGGATTGGATGGATGTAACAGCTATCTTATTACCCTGTGCTATTATAAACACAAATAACCTTCTATCAATGATCAATAGCAAAGACGCAATAAACCACAGCTGTATTGATTTTGACTTACTAAAAAAAAAATTATAATTTTGAGTTCTTGTGGCATCGTCGTCAATTCACAAAAGAAGAATATATATTATTTTTCCTTTTCATTAAATATCTTCCTGTTGATCCTATTACAAGACCAGGACGTAAAGCTATTGACTGTAAAATTGTTCCATATGTAAATCTTTGACATCTGGTGAATAAAGTAACTTACCGTGAAATTTCTAATCAGTTTGGGATGGCTGCTTCAACTTCCTTCGAGAGCGTAGAGAATGGATGACATTATAACTGAAGTAACTTAGAGAGTTACTTAGAGAGTTATTTAGAGAGTTTCTTAGAGAGTTATTTAGAGAGTTACTTAGAGAGTTATTTAGAGAGTTATTTAGAGAGTTACTTAGAGAGTTACTTAGAGAGTTATTTAGAGAGTTACTTAGAGAGAAATACTTAAAATGTACAAAATAAGATAAATTAAATACTTTAGTCATATAATTAGAGATGAAGGGATAATAATAGAAATATTAATGGATAAAGTTAAGGGTAGGAGGGCCAGGGGAAGGTAGAGACTGGGATGGATGAACTAAATTAAAAACTAAGTCCCCAGAGGATTGGGAAAGACAGCCTGAGATCGTTTATAGTGGATGACTGTGGTAGCCAACCCCCCCCCCCCTCTCTCTCTCTCTCTCTCTCTCTCTCTCTCTCTCTCTCTCTCAATCTCAATAAGTGCTATTTTACATATTCAACTCCAACGGCTATAAAATCAACAACTCTTACTCATATAACCAATACCATTTCAATACCATTTACTCACAAGCCATTAAATTCTAGATATTAACCAGAATTACAAGATTATACATTTATTGCTTGTGATTACCGAGAGTTATGACTATGTAACAACTTCCCTACAGCTTTACCTAATAACTACTTCTACTAATTAGTCGACATTACCTGAATTTTTTTTTTACCTATTATGATGGAGATAGGGAGAGGAACTGTGGATTTTTTTTCCAGTGTGTGTGTGTGTGTGTGTGTGTGTGTGTGTGTTTTAAGATGGATAAGTTGGAGACAAAGCGAGATAGAATTAGAGAGAGAGAGAGAGAGAGAGAGAGAGAGAGAGAGAGAGAGAGAGAGAGAGATACAAGTAACACGTCTCACCGTCTCACTCACTCACACACACACACTGGGGGTCCTTCGTGTCGGCCTCTGGTCTTTGTGTCAGCTCCCAGATTACGAGTGTGCACAGGTGACAATCCATATGTCTGTCTGTCTGTCTGTCTGCCCCCTCCCTTCCGTGTCATTGCTGTGTATGTATGTATGTATGTATGTATGTATGTATGTATGTTTCAATATAAAATAACTGATGATCACTATATGTACCAAACTAGACCCTACAGTTAAAATCACATCACGTGTTAAGAGCAGTTTAACATAACAACATCAACAAACGACTTCACTGGATATTACAGAATGACCCAGGACAGGTCAGGTCAAGTTACCCACTGCCATTACCTACCTTTGATGTGAATTAGGTTAGGTTAGGTTAGTGTCATAATAGACGTGATGTGATTAAACTAAACAGTAAGTCGGTAATTTCCTTGTTATGAAATCCCTCACAAACAGCAGTAGGGCTTGGTGAGGGACGGTAACTGTTTAATAGTGTGTCTTTTGCATGTTCTTTAACCAGGAGGGTGTAGGGGTTAAGGGCGGTCGGGGATATAACGTGTGTTCGAAACTACACCAATGCATACAGACTACGTCATATTTCTTGGTTTAAAACGTAGTGTGACGTATTATATTGATGAGGTAATTACGTGATTTTATTTCTGTGTTTATGTTCCAATGCAACAATGAAGTACTGCTGCTGAATAATCGTATGTACTATTTCTTTCTTAACATAACCTGTACCTGAGTATCTGTAACTGTAATACTCTTTCACCTTCAGTGTTGTAAATGAATGAAACGGTATCAATCTTCTAAATGAATTACCTTTCCTCGGGGTGAATGTTGTAGAAAGCGACTTTGTTTTGTTGCATCAGAACTGCAGATGTCCTCCAAACTCCAAGTGGACTGTTAGTTAGCCTCGCCTCGTTGAACCTCACCACACGCCTTCCACCTCCTGCAGTTAAAGTTATTTTATCATCGTCAATATTTTCCTTCTGTATTTTCCCTCGGTTCTCTCCGTTGACTGTCTCCCTCGTGATATAACATCATAAAACTTTCTGGAGAAGCATCATGTTATTCTCCTCCTAGTTTGTCTTCTCCATCTTAATTGTCATCTTTCCACCCCGCTGGCTAGATTGGCACTGACATGGACACGGAAGGAAGCCAAGAATATTGAAAAGAGGGTTGGTGCCAGTTCATATCTTTGCTTTACTCCAGTTTGGATGGGAAATAACTCAGGTTGGGTGCCATTGTGTAGGACTTTGTCGTTCATGTCATCAAGGAGTTGACTCTCAAGTCACGGCGCTTTTCTTTGCACTTTTCCTGTATCTGGCGGGCAGCAAAGATCATGTCAGTGGTGCCACGTGTTGGTCTGAAGCAACACTGAGATTCTGGGAGGAAATTTTCTGCCTCAGGAAGAAATCTGTTTCGGAGAACTCGGGCGTTAATCTTACCAGCTATGGACAGCACCGAGTTCCCGCGGTAATTGCCACATATTATTTTCCAGGAGAGAATGGAGACGGCTAGTAAGCAGAAGCCCTCCTGCTTTATACACCTCGGCTAGGTTCCATTAGACCCTGTGGCTTTGTTATTTTTCATCTGTTTGACGGCAGTAACTACCTCATCACAGCGACCTGGCCTGTTCTTGGGTAACACAGGTTCGGTTCTGACTCAACGGTTATTACGACATTTTTCTCATTGATTTATTGAACAGTTTATTTTTCATAAGATTCGTGGAATTTTCCCCACAAACTCAGATATTTCCCCGGCAAAAAATAAATCCATTCTCTCTTTTTGAAAATGTATATAACACAATGGCGTACACAGTACATAGAGATCTTGGCAAATATTTATAAGACAATAGGTTACATACTTTTACCACTGTCCTTAACACACACACACACACACACACACACACACACACACACACACACACATACGCACACACACACGTACGTTCCAGGAACAGAAGACAGGCGAGGTAAAAGCGAGTTAGAACACATCAAGTTCCATGAGGTTGGTTCACGACAAGTGAGTGAGTCGTGGGAGGCAACAAACTTATCTGGATAACACAATTGACGGTGAAAATTGTGTGTGGAGTCGAGCGACGTGTGGGAGGACAACAGAGGTGATGGTGGGTGGATGTGTGTTCCTGATTCTGTTATCCTAACCTTTATATATACTCTAAACACACACACACACACACACACACACACACACACACACACACACACAACAAAGTGCAACGCAACGCAA
The DNA here is from genome assembly GCA_958450375.1 of Homarus gammarus. Taxonomy (NCBI): domain Eukaryota; kingdom Metazoa; phylum Arthropoda; class Malacostraca; order Decapoda; family Nephropidae; genus Homarus; species Homarus gammarus. The sequence goes on along the minus strand of CAUDMG010002894.1, from coordinate 1,210,150 downwards.
TACAACTCAACCCAACCCAACCCAACCCAACCCAACCCAACCCAACCCAACCCAAGCCAACCCGCCATAAAGTATTTTCCTTACAGTCTCATCACATTTTCCTCTGTGTTAAAGTTTTTGTGGATCTAAAAATCTAGTTGTGATGTGGCTTTAGAGTCAAGAGAGCCTGCGTGAAATATCGGTGGTTGTATCTCTTTTTATAGAAGGTTACAAAGAGGTGCATGTGGTAGCCGGGCGCGCCACATCTGCTGAATTTCAACACCGCTAGTTCAGAGGACCAGTGAAAATGGAACAGATAAATAAAAGGGGGAGATACACAAACACCTATTTCCTGTGTGTGTGTGTGTGTGTGTGTGTGTGTGTGTGTGTGTGTGTGTGTGTGTGTGTGTGTGTGTTGTGTTCTCCGTTATTAAACTCGTCATAGATATTTTTTTCGGATTTAATCATTTTTTTTAATCAATGAAATATCCGTTTTATTCTTTATTTGTTGAGATAAAGTATTGTGGTTGGCTGTTCTGATACGAGGTTATTCTATTTTCATCTTTGCGTCTAAATTAGTTCTCTTTATTAGTTATTCCTGACTTATACTAACACACATCTTTGTAATAAACCTCCACAGGGAAGGTTGTGATGTGGTCTGTTATTCTCATGTGATTGTGGGCTTGTTTACGGCGTCAGTGTTTACAAAAAAAATCGTCAATATTTAATTAGTATCACTTTATGTATCTTTATTCTCCGGGAAATAATTTAGTTAAAATATATAACTTTCGTTTCTATTATCATTACTTATTGTTTATTATTAACCAACTCACCTGGGGGGGGGGGGAAAATATTACTTTTTCATATTAAACTTTTAAAATTTAATTAAAATAATAAAAGAAAGTTTAATGAGAAGTTAGTGTTACATATTAACTTTTTGGAAATTTTGAATAATTCTGAGGATTGTTAAAGTTACTCAGCTTCATACGGGTGAAGGGACAGCAGACAGTGCACCACTTTTTCCTAACTATAAGCCATCCGCACCTCCCTACCAAATTTCAACTAGCGATCTTCTAAACAATAGAAATGCATTAGAAACGTGTGTGTGTGTGTGTGTGTATGTGTGTGTGTGTGTGTGTGTGTGTGTGTGTATACTGAAAAGAGACAAATAGTCATATCTGTTAGAATATTGACAAGGTAAACTAAAACTTTTGATATATCTATTAGTCAATGTAACTGTACAGAATAACCAGTGAAAAAGTATTGTACAGCAGTGAGGATTAAAACACTGGAACTCAAACAATTGCTTAGTGTAAGAAAATTCCAGGAAAAGAAATTATATCTTTTCTCGATAAATAATACACCACAGAAATAGTAAGGTGAAGCATTAAACTACAGGTGTGAACAGCGGGAGGTTCATATCACAGAGTGTTGGCTGTTAAGTCACGGATAAGCTTCATGGGGTCAGCTTCTTCTACATTAAATTAAAATAGAAAATAACACAGAAAAAAAGTTATATTTGTTGATAAAATTATTGAAGTGTAAAGATAATCCTCAAAATAATATAGATGGCGAAACCTAACCATAATACAGACCTAGTGTGAGTTATTTCTGCCTCACACGTTCACTCTCTCTCGAGCCAACAGGATGAAAGGATTTTTTTTCTCTTGATAAGTAAATTTTCTGGAAGGAAGCTTTGTTTGCCCGTTGTCGTAGACTGTGACAGCATCTGATAAACTGCCTTCAGATGTCTGGCAAATACTGTTATATTTCACGGCAAGATTTTCACCAGGATAAGTCGACTTGCTGTAATGTGTTTTTGGGCCCCTAATAAATACAATGTATCTAAGACAACGCTCAAAGGAAGCTTTTAACTAGATTACTAAGAGTCTTGTAGCTTATTTTCATTTCACTAGTATAAGGATAGTATAAGGATGCACATACGCCTTGGAACCCTGGTGTTAGTCTCTCTCTCTCTCTCTGGTGGCCAGGTTGTGGTTGTCAAGTCGATTGAATAACTGACTAGAGTTGACTTGGTTGGGTCTTCAGACGTCAGAAGAGCTTAAAGAGTTAAAAAAAAAAGTAGACAAAGTTACATTCACTGTTACGGCTTTACATAAATTTCTTTGAGGGAGTTTAAGTGGTTCTGGGGAACTCGTGTGTAGGACTGGGAATCTAATCGTCCAGACACTGTAAGGATGTATTGTGATCGTTACGTAACTTCTCAGTAGATTTGTCAACGTGAAAGGAAAAGAAAAGTCAATATTAGTGTGTTAAATTTTTTTTTAGATTTCACGGATCACCTGAAGATTCACCCCTGGCTTAATCCACCTCATCATTAACCATCCTTTAACTACCTGATGGGGAAGGGTTTAGGTTAGGTGAGGTTAAGTTTCAGGTGGAATAAGGGGGGGTCAATCTTCAGGTAATCCTCCTCCCCCCCCAAAAAAAAATTCTAATCACCTCCAAACCTTCTCTTTTTTACCAACCATTCGTACAGTCTTAAGTGACAGGGACATGGTGGTGATGAAGGAGATATGGAGGGGTGTCTGAAGAAGGGTGTGTGGAAAGGTGTCTGAAGGAGGAGGGTGTGTGGAGAAGTGTCTGAAGGAGGAGGTATAGAGGGAGTGTCCAGGACATTTCCAGGTTTTGTTTTTCCGGACCAAGAGAATAATCCTCTAGCCTTGTTTTTTGCTGTTTTGGGATAGGGTGTTCTAGCTCGTGTACAGAGACGGACGGCTTATACCTGTACACACACACACACACACACACACACACACACACACACACACACACACACACACACACACACATTGTAAGTGTGTGTGTGTGTGTACCTATGTATGAACCCAAAAGTAAATCGACATATACTGAATTACAATAAATCAATAGAAATAGACATATATACGAAAAAAAACGTAGAAAACTAATGAAATATAGACAATAAACTACGAGTGGAGAGAAAGACAGATGCCTCGATGATTTGGTTACTAGATTAAGAAATAACAAAACGAAAACAGACTGGAGGCCAAAGAGTGAGACAATAGAGGTGAGAGGTATGGGTGGGTGGTAGAGAAGGGGGAAAGGAGGGAGGGAGGGATCGGGTGTAGGTATAGTGAAACCCTCTCTCAGTATATCAGTCAGGTAAGACGGATATAGGATTAACTAGCACAGGTAATGAAGTGGATGAATGCCAGAGATTATGTTATTTCTCATTATATTTGACTTCCTATCCATAAAAAAAAAATCCTAAAATAGTTGAGAATATATTTGCTATCCTTAAAAAAAATGGTAAATTTCCAAAATAAGAGAAATTGTATTATTACTTTTTACAAATCCTTTCGTAAAAAAAAAAAAAAAAAAATAATATAAAAAATCGTGATACTCTTTCCAATGTTGAATATCTATACTGCTGCCTGTGTACAAATTCATCCAATACTCAGGTTTCTCATCAAAAGACTGCCCCCAAAAGCCTTTGTTAGAGTCCCTGTGAGCCTCTAACGCAGTTTTATTTCACGTAGAAAGAAGAAGAAAAAAAACGGAAAATTCTATCTTTACCCATGGCCACGGTTAAACACTGGCCATTAAATAATCTCCAGATTATGATGATTTAATCCCTAGACTATGATAACTTAATCCCTTGAATACGATGACTTGTGTTAAAGAGTGATGATTGTGCTAAATATGTGTTTCATTTTTATTTTATTTTTTTTTTACCAATATCTCGTTTCGTTTTAACACTATTTTTTGTGTTTTTTTTTTTTCAAGCAGTTTCTCGTGACGGTTGTGTTTGGAGTCTTAAGCATAGATGTTGGAGGAAGTATTGTGTGTGTGTGTGTGTGTGTGTGTGTGTGTGTGTGTGTGTGTGTGTGTGTGTGTGTGTGTGTGTGTGTGTGTGTGTTTTGAAGTCAGGGTGATTTTTGTTTTTCTTACTTATTTATGTTAATAGTTTTTGCCACACTTTAAATGGACGAGAAATAAAGTAAAAACAGAGAGAGAGAGAGAGAGAGAGAGAGAGAGAGAGAGAGAGAGAGAGAGAGAGAGAGAGAGAGAGAGAGAGAGAGATTAAGCTTTTCATATTGCAAGCAAAAGAAAACGTACGTATTGGCACCAGACACGAGGATACACAGAGAGAAGACGAAGAAGAAGACGAAGACGAAGAAGAAGAAGAAGAAGAAGAAGAAGAAGAAGAAGAAGAAAGACTGTCAAACCGATCAGAACTTGGGGGATAGGGAGAGGGAAGAGGAAAGTCTTTGAGATCCTATCAAAACTCCAGCAAGTTGCAGATGTTAGAGTATTGTTAATGTGTATTCGCTCCCTTAACTCTCTCATCCTCACAACCAGAGTTAACAACACGAGAAGAGACGGGGAAGATCATCAGGTACGTACAGTATGTGGTGGAGGTGTGGAGGAGTGCGTGATGGAGGAGTGTGTGATGGAGGTGTGGAGAGGTGTGTGGGATGGAGGTGTGGAGAGGTGTGTGATGGAGGAGTGCGTGATGGAGGTGTGGAGGAGTGCGTGATGGAGGTGTGGAGGAGTGCGTGATGGAGGTGTGCGTGATGGAGGTGTGGAGGAGTGCGTGATGGAGGTGTGGAGGAGTGCGTGGGATGGAGGTGTGGAGGAGTGCGTGATGGAGGTGTGGAGGAGTGCGTGATGGAGGTGTGGAGGAGTGCGTGATGGAGGTGTGGAGGAGTGCGTGATGGAGATGTGGAGGAGTGCGTGATGGAGGTGTGGAAGAGTGCGTGATGGAGGAGTGCGTGATGGAGGTGTGGAGGAGTGCGTGATGGAGGTGTTGAGGAGTGCGTGATGGAGGTGTGGAGGAGTGCGTGATGGAGGTGTGTGGGATGGAGGTGTGGAGGAGTGCGTGATGGAGGTGTGGAGGAGTGCGTGATGGAGGTGTTGAGGACTGCGTGATGGAGGAGTGCGTGATGGAGGTGTGGAGAGGAGTGTGGGATGGAAGTGTGGAGAGGTGTGTGGGATGGAGGTGTGGAGGAGTGCGTGATGGAGGTGTGGAGGAGTGCGTGATGGAGGTGTGCGTGATGGAGGTGTGGAGAGGAGTGTGGGATGGAAGTGTGGAGAGGTGTGTGGGATGGAGGTGTGGAGGAGTGCGTGATGGAGGTGTGGAGGAGTGCGTGATGGAGGTGTGGAGGAGTGCGTGATGGAGGTGTGGAGTGCGTGATGGAGGTGTGGAGGAGTGCGTGATGGAGGAGTGCGTGATGGAGGTGTGGAGGAGTTCGTGATGGAGGTGTGGAGGAGTGCGTGATGGAGGTGTGGAGAGGTGTGTGGGATGGAGGTGTGGAGGAGTGCGTGATGGAGGTGTGGAGGAGTGCGTGATGGAGGTGTGGAGTGCGTGATGGAGGTGTGGAGGAGTGCGTGATGGAGGCGTGGAGGAGTGCGTGATGGAAGTGTGGAGGAGTGCGTGATGGAGGCGTGGAGGAGTGCGTGATGGAGGAGTGCGTGATGGAGGTGTGGAGGAGTGCGTGATGGAGGCGTGGAGGAGTGCGTGATGGAGGTGTGGAGGAGTGCGTGATGGAGGTGTGGAGAAGTGCGTGATGGAGGTGTGGAGGAGTGGATGGAGGCGTGGAGGAGTGCGTGATGGAGGTGTGAAGGAGTGCGTGATGGAGGTGAGGTAAAATGAAAACCTCTGATGGACTAAACTTTATGTTATATTCTAGTTATTTGTGTCTGATTCTTGAGGATAGAAATTGAATTCTGGTTAATTTACTTTACTGGGACGAATATTGGCTGTTTTAGCTTTATGGTGTAAGTAACTTGGTCGTATAAGTACTTAAGTAGATCTTCCTTAAGTAAATTATGTGTTCGATATATAAGTACACACACACACACACACACATACACACACACACACACTCACACACACACACACACACACACACACACACCAGAACTGTCATTTATTACCACTAAGAAAAACTAAACACACATACATTAGCAATATCAACAAACACACTAAATGTTTATGTTTTATAACAAAAACTCACGAGAAAAAAAAAAAAAAAAACATTCTACCACACTCACAAAACTCCTCCTCACAACCTGGCATGAGCTGACACATCACAAAAAATACAATAAATTAATGAGAGATGTTGTGGCAGAGTGGATACAGCACTGGTTTCCCGTCCTAATGTTCTTATGTTCGATCCCGATGTATTCCTAGTCCACCCAGCAGCTGTTAATAGGTAACCCAAAGGAGAAGTATTGAAGGAAAAATAATCACAAACGCAATTATCAAAGTTGAAAGCCTTATAAACGGAAAGATTATAATAACTTGGATTTTACGCCCAGCTCCAAAAAATAACGACAATGATAAATTTAAACAAGATAGGAGGGAAAAAGAGAACTAGAAAATTATGATAATGGTATAATTAGCAATAATGATGATTAGAACGCTATGTCTTGTGAGGAAGAAACTGCGTGAGAGAAGATGAGAGAAGAATCTACCAGTTTAACACCATATTTGTGCCTACTTATACCCCCCCCCCCCCGCTCCCCCCTTCTTCAGGTTAAGTTAGGTTAGGTTAGGTTAGGTTAGGTTAGGTTAGGTTAGGTTGGGTTAGGTTAGATCGGTTCAAGAGTCCCATAGAAAGTGTTAAATTGACGGAGAAATTCACATGAAAGGTGACACGGAAATTAACGTATAGAATAGAGCACAAAAATCAACCTTTTGGAAAGTGACTCAAAAATACATAGAAAGTGACATATTGAAGGTGACACATAGATGATGAATACAGTGATACATAGAAGGTGACATAGAAGGTAAAAATAGATGGTGACACATTCATAGTGCTACAGGTGACACATTCCTAGTGCTACAGGTGACACATTCATAGTGCTACAGGTGACACATTCATAGTACTAAAGGTGACACATTCATAGTGCTACAGGTGACACATTCATAGTGCTACAGGTGACACATTCATAGTGCTACAGGTGACACATTCATAGTGCTACAGGTGACACATTCATAGTGCTACAGGTGATACATTCATAGTACTACAGGTGACACATTCATAGTGCTACAGGTGACACATTCCTAGTGCTACACAGAGGGTTAGACATACAAGGGTGACAGAGGCTGGAACACAGTGATGGAGACTAATCCTTCACAATATTCAACAACGAAAGACAAAAGCGACAAGAATCGTTGCAATGTTGGAGGATTCATCTGAGGCCAGCAAGACCCTCTGTAACACTGACCACGAGTTCAACTATTTTGGGATGGAAAGGAGGGAGGAGGGGGAGTTGGCCGAGAGATCAGGCGACTCTAACTTTGGTGTTCAGTAGTCCAGTTACCCAGAGAGAGTCATACTCAGGGCTCCCACTTTTGGGGTAAAGGTTCCTAGATCAGGAAATTTGAGGGGATTTAGGGAAAATCTAGGGAAATGGCAATTTTTTTTGAGGGGGGGAGGGGAAATTGCAGGAAATATGATTATTATGAAAGAACCTCTGCTTATTATTCCAAAGACTACAGTTCCATTAAGTTTAACAGTGGTTAGTGAGTAATATACTTATTACAAAAGAAGGTATTTTACATAATAAAGGTTGAAAACTTCATTTGAGCCAGTACAGTTCTCCATTACAAGTAATTTACTGCCTGCTAGTGCGTGTATCGGAGAGAGAGAGAGAGAGAGAGAGAGAGAGAGAGAGAGA
>CAUDMG010002894.1:1122500-1197500 GCA_958450375.1 Homarus gammarus | reverse complement strand
TATGTTACTTAAAAGAAAAAAAGATAGCTGACAGAGAGTTGGGAAACTTTGATCTTTGTCACGATAGTTAACCAGCCTTGAGTATCCAACCGTATGTGTAGAGCAAAGGAAAAGATTATGCATAGCTTGGGCCAGTTTAGATATGTTTGCTTGGATTATGGTGCTGGTGTTTAGCGTGACATAAGCTTGTTAGGTATATTCTTGTCATATATGGGCGAGTTCTTACTAACCGGGTGTAAGAATTAGGAAGAGAGACACAGTTGAATGTTATATTTCAATGAAGGATCAAGTAATCTCTTTATGGTGTAAAGTTATAAGTTACAAGCTGAGTACTTGCTCAGAAACTGTAAGTGTTTATAAAGTGACTAATGTGTGCAACTAAAACTAACAAATACATTTTAAAGGCGACTTAAGACTGGTTTTCCTTTCTTGTACCATTGTGAATTGAGTCTTTAATATTGTGCAGTTATGTGTTACAATCTTGCATAAATTCTCATGTTTATGCAATACAGTATAACATGGTGCTATTCGGTGAGCTATGCATTTTGTAGTACGGAAAGATACGGCAGAATTGTCATGAATTTCTGTATATTGTAGAAAATATAGAGGAAGTCTAAGGTAAGCTTATATAAGATAATCTCACTTTATTCAGGAAATTCTGAATTATATGAACTGTACCTACACTGTAATATTATCAGGTAATTTTGATACACTGAGGTAAGGTAATATAAAGCCCCTTACTGTACAAGTTGTAGGAGTTACTAGTATTGATGATAATTGTTTGAAGGTGTGAAGGCAGTGCAGAACTCATTCTTGCTATGAAAAGAAATGTTTGAGTCACAAATGTTTACTATGACCACTCAGTTAAAATTTATTGTAGACTCCTACTGAGTGTAAGGTTTATTCTTGCTCATATCTTGACTCTAAACACTCAGAAAATTAAAAATATTACGCAGGTTTGTCCATGTTTGTAGCGTCTTAGTAACTACATAAGAAGTATTACGCTAATATTATAAGGATCTGTGTGTTTTATGTTTGTAAGTCTTAAAGTTTAGATAATAATTTGTGTTTAGTTTAAGTTTTGTTTATCATTGAAACCCTAAAGTTCTTTTTAAGATGCCACATAGGCCTACTCAATGGGCTTAATATTTGTATCATCTTTTATTTGTCCAGTATAGCTTAGGTTCCGCCTTCACTAGTGCGTTTACAGGGGCTCATCATAGAAACATTCCACAAATCATTATCCCTGACGTATTTATTTTAATATTGTTTTAATTTGATTCCATATTATGTTTATAATTACGAGTTTCTTTCTGCCAAATGTAAACAAACACAGGGCTGCCATACTGCACCAAACCTAACGAACCCCTGTAAACGCACGAGTGAAGGGGGACTGAACCTCGACCTTAAAACACCCATAAAGAATTAATACTGATCCAAAGTAATAAGAAAATACATCTTTTCCTAATCTTTAAATAACATCCTGTAAAATAACAACAAATATCCATCTTAATATGAGCTTTCTCTTATTTTGACTAGACTCTTCATATCATCGTGTAAATACCTCTTGTCGGTAAATGAAGACTGATAATTATTTTTTCTTTCAGTATTTTCATGTTTTTACCAATCTACCGACCTCGCTCTGAGCGCCTGGCATTCCAGATTAAAGAAAAAAATAATTCAAGGTCAATTTCCTGTCATTTATACTCAGTTTATTACTTTGATGTGGCTTTTATGTTACGAATTATAGGACACTCTACCGACCCTGTCCTTGTCTGTCATGTACCTGGACTTTGGTCGTCATGGAAAAAAACAAAACTCGATATTAATTTTTTTTTTATGTGAATTCGAACCTTTAATGGTTTTGTTTTTCTTTTCGTTTCTGTTTTTTGTAAATAACTGTTGTCTTAATCCTGATATCAAGAGATTATGTACGATTATGTATTTTGCAAAGGGCGAGTCTCTCTCTCTCTCTCTCTCTCTCTCTCTCTCTCTCTCTCTCTCTCTCTCTCTCTCTCTAAATCACCTAACACAGTCATTAGGTTACGATAGGTCTATTAATCTCCATGCAGGTAAATAGAGCTACGATGTCCTACCTGTAATTACTCTATTTTTTTGACCTGATTCCTCAGTCTCTAGGTTATGTGTATATTTACCTGGTGATCTCTAATGATATTCCTTTACCTGGCTTAATTAACGTGATTAATTTACCCAGGCAACAAGAATATAGACAGGTGAAATATGACAGGTATTGTTAAAGGTGAAATGCGAATGCAGTAATAATGAAAACAAATGATAATAATAATAATAATAATAATAATAATAATAGTAATAATAATAATAATAATAATAATAATAATAATGATAATAATAATAATAATAATAATAATATCACCACTACTACCACTACTACTACTACTATTATTACTACTACTACTACTAATACTAATACTAATACTAAAATACTAATAATACGAGAAAAGTTAATAATGATAACAGAGATTATAATTAACCTAACCTAACCTAACCTAACCTAACCTAACCTCACCTAATCTAACCTAATTAACACTGAATAAGTGATAAAAAATAAAGAGACAAAAATACATGAAAAAAGAATACAATTAATTCCTCGTGCCTTCTTGTTTTTTTCCCACTCTCCCATTTCTTCCCATTTCTTCCCCTTGCTCTTACTTTCTTCCCATTCCCCTCGTTTATACCCGTTTTTATCGATTTTTTTTTTACCATTTAACCATTTTTTCCCGTTTCATCCCGTTTCTTCTAGTAATTTACCATTTTTTCTAATTTCTTTCCGTTTCAACTCGTTTTCTTCTGTTTTTTCCTGTTTCTACCTGTTTCTTCCCTTTTTTCCTCGTTTCCTTCCGTTTTTCCCGTTTTTTTTTAGTTTTTTCTTTCTTTCGTCTTTCATTTTGTTATTACCCCATCCCATATCCATCGTTCCCTTCCATAATCCTTAAGTGCCCATATTAATATCACCTTATGTAAATGAGGAAGATCATATGTGTGAGGGGAAGTTATGAGGGGAAGTGAGGGGAGGACATAAAGGGAGAGTAATGAAGGAGAAAGTGATTTATGAGAGAGTGAGAGAGAGTGAGGGAGAGTGAGAGTGAGGGAGAGACGGGGAGTGTCATGAGGATGGAGAGGGAGGGAGGGAGGGATGGAGGGAGGAAGGGAGAGTTGCGCAGACTAGTTGAGGGTAGAATGAGGGAGAGAGGGAGGGAAAAATGGTGGGAGGGAAGGAGGGTTGCGCAGTATAGATGGTGTTAGAGGGAGGGAGGGAGTGAGGGAAAGAGAGAGGGAGGGAGGAAGGCGTATGTTCGTGCATGCGTGGTGGTGGTGGTGGTCGTCACACGCACAGGCAGTGTTGATCAGACCATCTCCGGCGGGGCTGACGGCAGGTCGCTGTTGCTCTCAGCTCCCGCTCGTCGCCACACACTACCGCCGCCACCGCCACCACTCCTAAACCGCTACAAAAAAAAGTTTCCATCTGAAATGAAAAACAAAACAAAATCTAGTTTAAATTACATCTAATCCACCGGTGAATATTTTGATTATACTTTGTTACTGAAAAAAAAGTATATTTTGAACTTATCGATCCGAAAAATAAGTGAAAGGAAATTTAAAAAAAAAAAGTTTTCCATGAAAAAAATTATTATGACACGAATATAAATCCCAAATCCTGAGCGAGGGTAAAAGACTTAATCCCTGGGTCAATGTTCCCCAACTGTGAATCGCATTAACCTGTCGGAAACCTGGCACTATAAAGCACACTGGTGAAATAATCCCTTATAAGAACACTAACGCAGATAACGGACACAAAATTCTATCAACATTCTAACGAGGAAATCAATACTACTGTCTCAGTGACCAACTACTGAAGAAGTGGTAGCGGGAGTCTCAGGTCCTCACAGAACGTCCTCACTCGTAAAAAGGTTCCAAAAAAGAGCCCAGCAGAGACTTGTTGATTCAGATCTGCCTGCCAACCTTCCTCCCTCGCGAAGACAATAAACAAACTATTGACTGGGTGTGTGTATGTATGTCACCTGCAAGATGAGTATGAGTGAGGCTTAACATTAAACAGGTGATGATAGAAGCGATGAGCCTACTTCAAGAGTTGTACATCGTGGTGTGAGGTAGATGACAAAGTGTTTGGTAAGCAGCCGGGAGTATAAGGCGGAAACTCCTCTATATGATGCCTCAAGTCTACATGGTTTATCTTATATATCTTTCTAAAAACACACCTTTGTAAATCAAACGGGTAATACGATTCATTTATAAAAAAAAAAAGAATTTACGTATTTCTACAATTTAAAATTTCTAACTCAAACAACATCAAACGCAGTAAAAAAAAAAAATATAAGAGCAATGTAAAATTTGATTATTTGAAAGTGTTTAATGTTATGACGAGAGAGAGAAAGAGTAACCTGATTCCCAGCTTGATGAGTTAAGCGTTGGAAGGGGAGGAAGTTGTAAGTCAGACAGTTGATATATTGCTCTCACCCTGACAGTGCTGAGCTTAAGACCTTCCATTTTTTTAGAATTATTATAGGCTTTGTTCACCATAAGATTCAACTGAACAAATCCTAATTAACAGTAGAGAGTTAAAATATGATAATAATTTGCCTTACAAATATACAAACACCTGTGTACCAAAAAAATGATTGAATTTAGATACATATTTATGAAAAAAAAAATGATTTGTTATTTACAGTAATGTTAAGTTAAACCACAAATCACTGATGCATCAGTAATTAAACGTTTAGTGTCACAGAGGATCGTCAAAAAAATACATTAAGAGAAACAGATGGTAAATGCGTAATCTTCCCGACACGACCCTAGAACCATACAAACACAAGAATAATGAATATCTGAGAAAAACATGTGAAAGACAACCTTATAATGTCTCTTGAGAAAACACACCCATACCAGTGACTTGTGGCGAGACAGAGAGAGAGTGAACGTGATATAGTAACAAGATGTAGCCGGCAAACAGTACATCCCGTCATCGAGAGGCGACAAGGAAAGAGAACGAGAGAGAGAGAGAAAGAGAGAGCCATGTGACTGTTACAAGCCGTCGTGTGGTGTCCCCGTGTAGGGCTAGAAGCGGCTTATACCAGTCCCCGTAAAGTGACACGAGAACCAACATAAACACTAACCAGATCGAGGGGAAAAAACAAAACGAAAAACGACTCTACATACACATTACCATTGACACCAGGTCCAGACGCAGCAACCAGAGAATTAAAACTTACACCTCCTCCCGGAAGCACAAGTTTAACCGGAAGGAGAACGTTTTATTTATTTTCGTGAATTGTTTAACCACAGTTTACACCAGATCCTGTTTGCATCTCTGAGTTATAACCCAACACTCTCTGACTTTCATCCTACGGAGTTAACAAATAGGTAAGTAAACATATCATTATTACCTGAGTTTTAGTTACAAGGATTAGTACCATTTCCCCACACCGTACGTAAGTGCCTTGTGTTGGCCAAAATGTCTTATCTCTGTCTTTTTCATTACCTTCTTATTATTTTTTGATCTGTCTAATTTATGTCTATGTCTAATTTTCTCTCTATATATATACATGTCTCTTTCTGTATCAATTAATCTCTGTTCGTCATGGGTGTTGTTTCCATTGATTTTAATGATCTCTTTATACAATCCGTTTTTATACACAGAGCTTCATAGTGCAACCCTGAACACATCTGATGGCATTACAGACACACTGGGTACACTTAGGCTACTTACATAAATTAGTATAATAAATGAAAATAAACACACCAAATTAGGCATTGACTGTGTTGATGATGATGATGATGATGATGATGATGATGATGTAAGCCTTTTGAGTACAATGCTAGCCTTTGAGTACAGTTCTATCCCCTGAGTACAATGATAGCTCCTGAGTACAGTGATAGAGCCCCAGGATATAATGCTAGCTCCTGAGAACAGCACTAACCCTTGAGTACAAATCTAGCCCTTGAGTACAAAGAACTATACCACTACAGTAGGATATATTCAACACTTGACCATTATGACTCAACACCAAGAATACAAAGACATTCCTTTAAGCACGTATTTTGTATACCATTATAAACGATGACTTGTGACCCTTAAGTACGATGACATCACACAAAGAGTTAGGTCATCGTGGTCAAAGGGTAAAATAATACTATATTAATGATATTTGTAACTTTAATTAACAAATATTACACTTAAATAATAATACACAGGTTGTTAAAATACAATACACAAACAATACACATTAAACAATACAAAAAAAACTATGTTAACGATTGGGAAATTTACCATTGACAGACATCTTAATAATGAAATAACTCGGGACGTTAACGAGAACTTGCATGTCGGGGGGACTAATGGTCAGGACGATTTAGTAAACACGGTAATAATTCTCAAGGTAACTCGTAATGTTCTCAGAGGAATATTTGGCTAATTATTTAATTGTATATTTGGGATTAACATTGGTGTGTGTGTGTGTCTGTCTGTCTGTCTGTGGGGGGGGGGGGAGGAACATCGGTGTGTGTGTGTGTGTGTGTGTGTGTGTGTGTCTGTCTGTGGGGGGGGGGGAGGAACATCGGTGTGTGTGTGTGTGTGTGTGTGTGTGTCTGTCTGTCTGTGGGGGCGGGAGGAACATCGGTGTGTGTGTGTCTGTCTGTCTGTGGGGGCGGGAGGAACATCGGGGTGTGTGTGTGTGTGTGTGTGTGTGTGTGTGTGTGTGTGTGTGTGTGTGTGTGTGTGTGAAGATCACTGATTGTCTCAATGTTTCTTTGTACACATATTATCTTACATCCCCCTTCCATATTATATTTGACCTTTATTTGAGGGACTTGTTACAGTACCTCTTGGTTAGGTTAGGTTACACCAGAGTAGGTTTGTTTAGGTTAAGTTAAGAGATAAACAAAACAGCCTTCATAAACCTGGCTATTAGGTGGTCCCAGCCAGCCTGTGTTGCATGCCTCTCTTCAACTGTCAAGAGAAATAGAAATTACAAGTTGTCTGAAAGGATTAGGTAATTTACTCCCTGTGACACACACGCACGGGGGGGACTTGTACATATTCCCTGCGACCTTCCTTGGTAATGCGTCACTAAATGGCATTACAGGAAGCGACTGACGACTGCAGGTAAAACACTACAATACTTAACACCTCCCGAGGGTTGATGTTCTCTTGTTTGATGGGGAAGCCTTGATTATATTTCGTTTTTTTCTTCCTACGTAAAGTTCTGGCTATTACTGCAGGACTGTTATCGATCTTGCTTCCTTGAAAGTAATTAGATTTAGCCGCATTTTTTTTCCCTAATGAATAAATAATAGGAGTTCTTGCTGTTGATGTGTGGTGGTGGTGGTGATGTGTGGTGGTGATGATGTGTGGTGGTGGTGGTGATGATGTGTGGTGGTGGTGATGTGTGGTGGTGGTTATGCATGATAGTGTTGGCAGTGGTGATGGTGATATTAGCAATGAAGGTAGTGGTGGTGATGGATTATCGGAATTAAACTGATCTCCCACGAAAACGCTATAAAAACTATCCCAAAACATTTTAAGAACACCAATTCCTCGCTTCATTACTAAATTAACCCTTGAAAAACATAACGAAAGATATATTCATAATTTTTCACAAGACGACAATTCCCCTCCCTCTCCTCCCTCCCCCCTCACCCCCAGATAAAGCCTTGTTCCCTTACACCCCCCCCACCCCCAGATAAAGCCTTGTTCCCTTACACCCCCTCCCCCACACCCCCAGATAAAGCCTTGTTCCCTTACACACGTCCCCCCCCCGTAAAAAAAAAATTATTAAATAAAAACTTTCCCTCATCAGACTCGCTTAATGTACAAAAATAATTCTTTTTTTTTGTGGAATTATCGTATATAATTCTTAGATCTTTTGTTTGGAATGTGAAGTCATTATTATAAACCCTTGACACTTAAATATAGGGAGTCAACACTATCTCACTGTGTCAGTCTTGTGTGGGAGGTAGACCATTCCTGTCTGATATGCAGTTTACACATCTGTCTGGTACACAATTTACATTCTTGCTTGGTACACAGTTTACACTTCTTCCTGGTAAACAGTTTGTATTCCTGACGCAGTTTACACTCCTGGCTGGTACATAATTATAGTACTGTCTGGTATATATACTCCTGTCTGGTATGCACTTTACAATTCTGACTGGTACACAGTTTACAACTCCACCTGGTAAAAAAATTACGCTTCTGCCAGGTACAAAGTTTACACCTCCACCTTTTTCAGAGTTTACAGTTTAGAGCTTTACCTTGAAGGGAAGTTTAGAGTTTATACCTTCACCTGGTACAAAATTTATAGTTCCTCCGTGTACGAAATTTACAGTGCACACCTGCACCTTCTGTAATACTTATAGTCTACAGTGCCATCAGGTGCAAATTATAGTTTACACCTCCGCCTGGTATAAAGTTTACACCTTCACCTGGACCATAATGTAGACCTCTTCGTGGTACAACACTTAAAAGTTCGGGGTCGTTATGTACCATTATCTTGCATTACACAGGTATTTTATAGAGTAGTATGGCGCGCGCGCGTGTGTGTGTGTGTGTGTGTGTGTGTGTGTGTGCGTGTGCGTGTGTGTGTGTGTGTGTTTCTGTAAATTTTCATCTTTAAGTATGTGTTTATGTGTGTGTGTGAAATTTCTTCTAAACTTTAAAAAGCTCGACACGGCCCAAACGACAGTGTGGACATTGTGGAGTGGTAATGGTTATTTCATGCTGAGTGTGGCGGCCACCATTCCCGACAGCTTTACACCCAGCTCTGCTTTGATGTGCCTCTGATCCCGCTCGGGGCGTTAGGCGTGAGAACCTGCACTCCGTTGTTACACCTAATGCAAAACTTAGGAATTATGTTTTCACCACACACACACACACACTAACACACACACTAACACACACACTAATACACACACACACACACTAACACACACACTAACACACACACACACACACACACACGTTCTAAAAAAAATTATTATCGTATCAACTGCTTACACGTGATATGACAAAGTCCTCCGGAAGCAGCCAAAAGATTGACTGACACACAGATAAAAGTAAGACATTAAATTGATATCCTTAGATACACCTGTTCATTATGGCTGTAGACACCCAGGTGACTATACACTCATACAAACTAGTTTCCCGGTACTAGTGAAATCCCCAGTGAGAAGAAAACGCACTAGCTTCCCGGTACTAGTAACAATAGATCGATAGATGAAGAACATTTACCTTACATAAGTCACCTGTCATAAGAATTAATCACTGTACATTCCTCATTCATTAGAGAGTCCGAATTAAGAAATGGTTCAGACACTGGCTATTTCTCGTTACTGAAGAAATACTAAGGGATTAAACTAGCTGATTTAATGCTAGAATACACAAATAGCATCCCTAAATAGCACCATCATTATACTGGAACCTTACCTTAACTAGATACATTTACTTAGCGTCAGAATATAATGTGTGTTAGAATATTTTGGAAAAGATTCTGGATTATTTTTTCTGATTTTGTCTCCTAAATGATGCGAATTGAATGTATTTAACTCAAACTGTTTTATTTAAAGTTTATTCGGGATTTTGGAGGAATTTTTGTCTAAATATTGTGTTGGCGTTCGTGATTTTAATATCTCGAAGTTCACTAACATTAAAATAAAACACACACACACACACACACACACACACACACACACACACACACACACACACACACACACTCCAGCTATGATACAATGATATGAATTATTAAGGATGTCACCTAGGTTGGTGAGTTTTGAGGTGACTAAAGAGGCCGATACGGGACCGGCAGGGTCGATCACAGAAGTTGCATATATGGGGGGCTACATCTAGTGCGGGAGGGGAGTTTGCAGCGTCTTTCCGGCTTTGGCGCTTATCTACCTCGTTATGCAGTCGGGCTAACTCGAAAGTATTGACACCTTCTTGTGTGGTGGTCCTCCAAACGCTATGGTGTGGGGTAATCGTCTCCCAGGTGAGGGGGGGGGGGGTTCTATCTGGCACTTTTTCAGGTTTGTCTTAAGACTGTCCTTATACCTCTTCAGTTGCCCGCCAGCATTACGTTTACTATTCGTGAGGTGACTGTAAAGTAGCTGCTTTGGCAGTCTACTGTCGTCCATGTGGGTAATATGGCCAGTCCAGCGGAGTTGTTCATGGATAATTGTAATTTCGATGCTCCTACAGTTGGTGTCAGCGAGAATACTGGCATTTGTTCTCTTGTCTTCCCAGCGAACTCAGAGGATGGAACGTAGACTACGTTGGTGAAAGTTTTCAAGTGCCTTGAGGTGCCTCCTGTATGTGACCCATGTCTCACAGCCATATAACAAGGTGGGGAGGACCACTGCTCGATGTACGTGCAACTTTGTAGATAATTTCAACTCCCAACAGCTGAAGACACACACACACACACACACACACACACACACACACACACACACACACACACACACACAAACAAACAAACAGTCTTATTTACACGGAAACTTTTACAGATTCTTAAATTCAGGAGACAGAGTGTGTCAAGAAATGTGATATTGTGTGGTGTAAGTAATTAAACTCCCCTGTATCTTAGTTTACCCTTAATCCTCTCTCTTTGTTCTGTCTCTAGGTAACACTATATACCATCTAGTAATTTTGTAGCCCACCAGTTTGTTCTGCCTCTGCCTACTGCTGTGTATATAAACTCAGCAAGGCAACACCACTACTTACATAATGTATATATTTTTTTACTCGTGTGTGTGTGTGTGTGTGTGTGTGTGTGTGTGTGTGTGTGTGTGTGTATGTGTGTGTTTATATTAACGTATATACCATTACTGCCTGATGCGTTGGGCTGGGTTGAGGCGGCTTGGTTCTGTGTTTAAACGTAAAGAGGAAATGGTATGTTAATTATAGTCTTGAGTTTCCTGCACACTGTTGGTGAAATATTGTTTTACTTTATTGTTATTGTAATTATTGTTAGACTGTTATTATTATTATTATTATTATTAGTAGTAGTAGTAGTAGTAGTATTTTATTATTATTGTTATTATTATTATTATCATTATTATTATTATTATTATTATTATCATTATTATTATTATTATTATTATTATCATTATCTACGTCTAGTCAAACCAGTACTTCATTAGTGTCATTAACCTTACCAATAACCTGTACAAATACCTGATACTGACTCACTATCACTCCCCAATCAAATCATCAAGGTTAATCTAAATTTATTCTTCTCTTACTCGCCCACGTTTGCTATATTTACAACACTTGTCGAGCCAACACAGTCCAGCATATGAAAAAAAGCGTCGCTGGAAATTGCGTCAGTGATCTGCATATTTTGTTGAATTTTCATGGAGATCCTCCACTCTGGTTTATTCAAGCCAGGAGAAAATATTTGTCAGTGCTCTTGGTTTATTACTGAGGGGGAGGGAAAGGTGATCATTTTCCATGGCTTTTAAAAACTTGAAGATATGGTTTAACCTTTTGATGATGGTGGTTTAACCTTTTGGAGATGGTGGTTTAACCTTTTGATGATGGTGGTTTAACCTTTTGGAGATGGTTGTTTAACCTTTTGATGATGGTGGTTTAACCTTTTGATGATGGTGGTTTAACCTTTTGGAGATGGTGGTTTAACCTTTTGAAGATAGTGGTTTAACCCTTAGAAGATTGTAGCTTAATCCTTATAAATGGAGGTTTTAACCCTTTGGAGACAGTTGTTTTACCCTCTAGAGAGATAGTTTAACCCTTTGGAGATAATGATTTTATTGGTTTAACACAAATTCGTGAAGACTGTTTTTGAAAAGTGTAATATAATTCCCTCGTTCTTCATATATTATGGAGGCACTTGGGGTAATGAACCAACGAAAAGCAATTTGTGTATAGTGAGGAGGAACCATTTACACGTTATGAGGTCCTGGTGACGGGATAAACAACACGGATGTAAACAAGAATCTGTAAATGTATAATAACCATAAACTGTTTACAAAATGAGGAAAATGCAATGGTGATGTTATGAAGTCAAATGGAAGTCAATTTATTTATTTCTGTATGTCTATCTGTTCTGTCTGTCTGGTCAAGGGGAAAAACAGGAGAGATTAAGGCCATAGAATCACAAAAATAGGAAATCGTTCAAATTATCTGAAGTTGAATGATAATAAGGCGTCATGGGAAGATGGATTAAACATTTTTGCTTCTGGCATTTATCTTTCACTACGAGTTGCTTAATTTTTTTTTTTTTTACTTTGTTTTGTGGATTTAATTGTTAGATATAGTGTGTGATTTACCCCTTTCATGAAGGTGATTTAACCCTCTGATGACGGTGATTTAACCTTTTGATGACGGTGATTTAACCCTTTGATGACGGTGATTTAACCCTTTGATGACGGTGATTTAACCCTTTGATGACGGTGATTTAACCCTTTGATGACGGTGATTTAACCCTTTGATGACGGTGATTTAACCCTTTGATGACGGTGATTTAACCCTTTGGTGACGGTGATTTAACCCTTTAATTACTATGATTTAACCCTTCGATGACAATGATTTAACCCTTTAATTACTATGATTTAACCCTTTAGGACTCCAAGGGTTAAATAGTATTCTCTCTCCATTATAAAACGAGAGAAGATGACCTTGAGAATTCTCTTTTGCCTCTTAATGGAAAATAAGAGTTTGAGAAAGAGAAAATTAATAAGATAAAACAAAGATAAACAAAAGTAAAGAACCAAAGAAAAGAGAAATAAAGTCAAAATAACAAGAAAATAAGAAAAATGAGAAATAAATAAAAGAAAAAGTATTAAAATGAAGGACAGTAACGAAAAACATAATAGATAAATAATTAAGAAAAATAACAGACAGACAGACAGACAGACAGAAAGACAGACAGAGAGACAGACAGACTCGCTCCTCTCGTATTACTTTCACTACAGTCGGTGAGAAATTCCCTGACAAAAGCTAATGATCTTTCCATGTCAAAATTAACATAAGAAAAAAAGAGAAAGTGAAAAGAAAGTCCTGAAATTTTTTTTTTTTTTTTTACTACACCAACTATGACCAGTAAAAGTAATTTATCCGAAATTTGGGACAGGTGGGGTGGGGCGGGGTGGGGCGGGGCGGGGAGGGGTGGGGAGGGTTGGGGCGGGGCGGGGAGGGGTGGGGAGGGGGAGGGAGAAGGTGGCATTCCTTGGCCGGTTTGTTCGTCCGATCTAAGCCACCTAGAGTTTTTCCTCTGGGGTTATGTCAGATAATACATTTTTGTTTCACCAATGGTACAGTAACTTTGGAGAATTTAAACGAAAGGCTACGTTAGGTTATTAAAAAAACTTAGGATGATATGAAACAAAATCTATTGAGAGGAACAGAACTCTACTTTGATGTCCGCAGGGCCACAAAAAAAGCTCCTACCTCTGTGGAACCTTATTTTTCATACTAATCTATAATACAGGAAGCATCTTTTCCTAAATGGCTCTTGTCAGTTTGTCAGAGCTACAAAACAGAAGCAGTTAGCAACCTGAAACTTTACACACACACACACACACACACACACACAAACTCAAACACACACATACACACAAACTCAAACACACACACAGATTGCACGATACGCGATCTATGAACCACAACACAACACACATGATAGCAGGCTGGTGTGTGTGTGTGTGTGTGTGTGTGTGTGTGTGTGTTATCAATGCACCTTCCCTGACAGCTAAGTCACTCCGGTAACACACACTTCATACAGCGGCTGTTCCTGATGTGATCTCATTGGAATAGTAATGGGAAATTATGCTGAGAGAAGGAACCAGCTCCTCCTTCTTCCTGACGGGGACATCTGGGAAGCCTATTATAGTATGTGTGTGTGAGATTAATACACACCATCACTGAAGTAGGTTCTATTTTTACAAGTTCTTTCATGTTAGAGGAAAACCACATTGGTAATGCTCTCTCGTGGAAGATTCTCTGTGGATATTTACTGGTTTGGTAACACTGAGGATTACGTGTGGAGGATAATTTGTCCTAAGGCAACGAGAGCCAGCCAGGACGGTGTGTACTTTTCTCCCTCCCTCCCTACCTCCCTCCCTTCCTTCATCCCTCAATCCCTCAATCCTTCCTTTCCTCCCTCCCTCCCTCCTTCTCTCCCTCCTTCTCTCCCTCCCTCCCTCCACTACTTCATTGCGCGTCAAAGAGACAAACCTCTTGTCAAAAAGTTATCGGAGTACAACTATCTTGCCACGAGTACAGTACCCATTCATATACTGCACATCACTCATCCATACACATCACCTGTCTATATACATCACTCATCCATACACACCACCTGTCTATACACATCACTCATCCATACACACCACCTATCTATATACATCACTCATCCATACACACCACCTGTCTATATACATCACTCATCCATACACATCATCGTTGAAAAATTATTGGACAAGTTAATTTGACCAACATATCATTATTGGTCATGCAGGTTATGATGATAAATAACTCAGGTTGACAGACAGACACATCATT
This sequence comes from Homarus gammarus, assembly GCA_958450375.1. Taxonomy (NCBI): domain Eukaryota; kingdom Metazoa; phylum Arthropoda; class Malacostraca; order Decapoda; family Nephropidae; genus Homarus; species Homarus gammarus. The sequence goes on along the minus strand of CAUDMG010002894.1, from coordinate 1,182,925 downwards.
TGTCTTATCTCCGCTGCCGGGGATAAGGAAGGAGGAGGAGGAAAGGGAAGAAGAGGAGGAGGAAGAAGAGAAGGAGGAGGAGGAGGTAAGAAGGAAGAAGAACTCACTCCAAAATTCATCGTTATATTATTACTTTTACGTCAATTAATCAGTATAGATATTTTTTCTTATGTGTGAGTGTTTGTCTGAATCCTCCTCGGTCTTATATACATTGTCGAGAACCACAACATTTTCGTCTCTGTTTTGGCGAGGTTCTCATTCACTCATTTTTACTCATTAATATTTCTACTCATTATCCCTTATCCATATTTATACTACGAGATTATCACCATTCTTATTATTTTTTAAACTTTCTTTTATCTATATTGTTTTATCTTAGTATATTTGTATTTTTTCTATGTCAGTATGATTATCAGTGTGACTTATTTGTAGAGCCACAATTCGAAAACCTCTGATATCACTCTCTGGTGTTTGCTGGCAGTATCCCATATTCCTGCCCCGTACAATCCCTATTCATGCCATCAAGTCCTTCTGCTTTATGTGATCGGTGACCCAGTACACGTCCCCGCCACTACCAGGTGAAAGGGTACTTGTTTGGTTGTGGGGTTGGCTCCCTAGCTCACACTACAGCAGAGTCGAAGCAGCAACGCCACCCAAAACAATTTCCTGTAACACACACACACACACACACACACACACACACACACAAAGGTTAAAATATAATGTTATTTTCTTTTGCTATAGTTTATGACTACTAATATTTGTAAGCAACATTTTGACATGCACTGAGTCGTAGCCAGACTTGACCCACTAAACGTGTTATCAAGACATAAATTAAATTTTCAGCTTGAATAATTTGATCAATAAATCGTGCGTCGTTGTTATTAGTTACTCTGTGTACTGTACTTCTTGGTTCCTGTGTTAGTGATGATTTATTTGTAGAATTCGTCGTTTTTCTTTAAATTAACAACTGTACCAATAAGGTGATGTGTACAGTAGGAGTCTTGGTTGATAAAGCTCCTAAGAATCCAACAACGTCAGGCGGTTATTATTTTCATATTCGTTCTGTTAATAAAAGAAAACACACGTATCTAAGATGAGTCCAAAACTTATAAGACTTCAGCTTGGATGCCCCAGACAAGAGCCAGCGAGGGTACACAGATGCATGATACTGTACACAAAAGAGTGTTGTTATTTATCAGGTGGGAGGTGTACCCGTGTGTACCTTTCTCACCCAGACAATGGTGACCTGGCGGATTAAGAATACCTTGGCCTTCACGCTGGCGCTTGTTATTGATTATTTGGTGATCGTAAATTAGCACCTCACTCTGGCTTTGTTCTTCAAGGACAATACACACTATGGATGATATATCTGCTTCGTTAACGAACACCCAAGGTCAGCTGACTGAGATGTCGACATACTGCACAGCAAGTAGCACACACACACACACACACACACACACACACACACACACACACACACACACACACACACACACACCCATATACAAAACCATCAATATAAACTACACGAGCTTCTTGATAAACCACTGGCGTCATCTACGGGGTTGGTATATATGGTATTGGGGTAATTTACCTTCTCGATAAAATGCAAAAAAAAAAACATAAAATATAATGTCTTTTCCAGAACTCTTCCAGTATTGCACATTAACAGGGATATACAAGGCTCTACCCGCCCACTAGACACTTCCACAGGCTCTGTTTTGACGAGCTACACTCAACTGTCCTATGACCTCGTATCCTCCATTGGTCCACGAGGGTATCTGTGAGGGCCCCTGACTTCTCTATTGCGGAGCCTCTGTCCTAACACAATTTATTGATAACCCACACTTATTTGATCTCATTTTGCGTCATTTATGAGCTAACGTTACGAGCCTCTCTCTCTCTCTCTCTCTCTCTCTCTCTCTCTCTCTCTCTCTCTCTCTCTCTCTACCGGGAAGGATGTTGGCTCACCTGAGGTTTGTTCCACCATCGGCAAACACCCGATAGTGTGCTTATTTATTACTGGGTTCCCAAGGGTTAATGAGAGGAAGCCCAGTCCTCCATTCCGGTCAGGAAATGAACACACGAACCTCATTTACTTACGAAGCAAACACTACCAGTTGATCAACAGAAGGCGTGTGTGTGTGTGTGTATATTATTTTAATTAAACCTTGTCTCTATAACTTCACTTCAGAATATTAAATTTCCTCTTAAAGAAGGTTGTTTCATCCCTTAATCCAGCGCCGCCTCTTACCTCTCGTTTACTCTTACTGATTCCTTAAAGACATAATTCCTCCCTGTGAACTCTAAGGCAGCCTCACCTCTCTCCCTGTTTCTCCTGTCTGATCACTCCATGGTGGCTCCTCTTCCCTGGTGGTTCCTCTCACATACATTATTATTCACTGCTGGATCATGTAAAGGGGGAACGTAATGAAATAAATAATAAAAACCTGTTATTCAGACAGCCAATATTCAGTAAGGTTGCTGCTCAATTGTACCCTAACTCCTATTAGTATCCCTAACCTAACTAAACTGTCATGATTTACTTGCATTCCTAATGGGTTTTTGTCCTAATTGGTCTAAACTTTCCATTATCGTCAGAAGTGTTGTCTATGGGTTACTGTATATTTAGTTTGGTTAGGTTAAGGTCTATTTGACTAGGACCCATTTGGACTGGGACTCAATTTTTATAGTTAAACGAGGTCACATTACGTTGGGGACAGGGATTCATTAAAACTGGGAACCCATTATGCCTGGAAACCCATTAGGATAGGGAACCCATTAGGATAGAGAACCCATTAGGACTTTAGAGGCCCATTTTATCAGTCGCTTCCAGTAGAGTAATGGAACTCTGAAACGTTGAATGGACTGGCAATGTTCCCAAGTATTGCATGAAGCCAGTATTACATTCGTTTGAGTCGCTGGCATAAATTCGACTCCAATATACATGTGTTGTATCAGGTGGAATATCTCACGGACCTAGAGTATGGAGAGAGAGAGCGAGAGAGAGAGAGAGAGAGAGAGAGAGAGAGAGAGAGAGAGAGAGAGAGAGAGAGAGAGAGAGAGAGAGAGAGAGAGAGAGAGAGAGAGAGTTAAATATTCAGTAGAAAACGAATGAAAGGAAAAGTGAGTGAAAGAGAGACAGACAGAGTGATTGAAATAGAATTAAAAAAAACTAATGAAAGTGTGTGTGTGTGTGTGTGTGTTTGTGAAATAGAAAAATAGAAAACGAATGAAAGGGAAAGAGAGAGAGAGAGAAACAAAATACTAAATGAAAGAGATAACATGGAAGAGAGAGCATAAGAGAATTGACAGGTAAATTAGAATCAGGTGACATAATATGGATAAACTAATCTATTCCTATATTCTCTATCATTTAACAATATATTTTTCACTTTACCTTTATTAATTTTACTCCTTTGGTTGTTTACATACAGTGCTAATTAACCTGTTCTGGCAGGTGTAGTTATTCACTTTCAGTTGGTTGTGTTTACAGTCAGTTAACTCTAAGTGAATTTGTGTTTATTTTTATCCCGAATTTAGTTTGAATCAGTGTGTCTTTTTATTTCTGTTCATGAAACCGGAATTAGGAAAAAAACAAGAACGTAACTAGGAAAATAACTCAGGAAACCGGAACTAGGAAAACAACTCCAAAACCGAAGTTAAGTTAAGTAATATATGTGACTACACTGAGTTAGGTTTGCTAAGGCGTGGTTTAAGGAGTAGACGAAAGCACTTAATTAAGACTTGAAATAATGAGTTTTAAAGATAAGTAGAGTAACGTTATTGAAATCAAGGAACATGATCTAGGAAACAAAAAAATAATATATTAATTGTAACTTTTCAAAATTAAATTCCGAGTTACAAGAAATTTATGAACGTTTCTCCTATCTGAGTTATTCCTTATTCAATTTCATGTTAGGTTGAATTACAGGTGAAATGTATGTTGATGTCTCTCTCTCTCTCTCTCTCTCTCTCTCTCTCTCTCTCTCTCTCTCTCTCTCTCACTGTCTAATTCTCTCTCCCTCCTTTTTTCGTCTCTCTTCTACCCCTCTCCCTCTCTCTTCTCCTATCTCTCTTTATTTTTACTTTCTCCCCCTCTCTCTTTTTCTCTCCCTTTCGTCGATTCATTACTTTTTTTATTTATTTCTTTCCCTCCCTCTTTCTCCAATCCTCCATCTCTCTGACCAACACTATAAATAAACGAACCAATGTAATGATATAGACACACAGAGATAAAAAAGATTTAGCTTTGTTTAATGGAACTATTTCTTTGTTGCATATCAATTGCAGTTGTAGTTGATAAGATTTCCTTTGCCATTTTTTTTTTTTGTTCAATAACTCTTTGTTGTACATATTTATTGTGGAATAATATACATGGGGATAACACAGTTTACGTTGAAGTTATTGGACCTTTGAGCTGTGGATTTACAAGCTTAGAAATGTGTGTTATTTGATAGCAATATTCACTAGTCAATACTGTCCTATGTACTCGGTGTTCAGATCTCTGCTAGTGCCTGTGTCTGAGCACCAGCTGGGGTTATGGTGTTTGTTAACGTCCTTACACGTACTGTAGAGTCGAGGCTACGAAACCCCCCCCCCCTCTCTTCTCCCCCCCCCTCCCCCCATCCTCCTCCCTTGTTAGCAGTTTACATCACCACCCCCCCCTCCCTACCTGCCCCTCCCTACCTCCCCCTCCTCCCCTAGCAGCAGTTTACACCATCACACAACACCCTCCACTCTCCTCCTCTTCCCTCTCCTCCCAGTTCTCACCATCACACAACACCACACACCACTTTCCTCCCAGTTTACACCACCACACAACACCACACACCACCTTCCTCCCAGTTTACACCACCACACAACACCACACACGACCTTCCTCCCAGTTTACACCACCACACAACACCTCAACTCCCTCGAGGCGACAAACCAAGACAGACCTTCTGATCTTCTTAACAGTAGAAAAAGAAATGAATCAAACTTATCTAAATGGAGTTTCTGAATTCCTCAATATGAAGACGACTAAGTAAATATTTTCATCTTACATTGAATCCTTAGAAATACCTACGAATAAGAGGCATTACTGAAGAGTTCATAAAAGCATTTAAATGGTGAATTCTTGGTTCAATTACAGAAATTGTATTGTATTGTATTCTGTTTTATTGTATTGTATTGTATTGTATTGGATTGTATTATATTGTATCGGCTTGTATTATATTGTATTGTATTGTAGCGTCTTTTATTGTATCGTATTGTATCATAATGTATTGTATTGTATTATAGTGTATCTTTTAGTATTGTATTGTATTATTTTGTATCGTCTTGTATTGTATTGTAGCGTCTTATATTGTATTGTATCGTCTTGTATTGCATTGTATTGTATCATAATGTGTTGTATTGTACTGTATTGTAGAGTCTTATATTACATTGTATCGTCTTGTATTGTATTGTATCATAATGTATTGTATTGTATTATATTGTATCGTCTTGTATTGTATTGTATCATAATGTATTGGATTGTATTATATTGTATCGTCTTGTATTGTATTGTCGCGTCTTATTGTATCGTCTTGAATTGTATTGTATTGTGTCGTCCTATATTGTATTGTATTATATCGTTTTATATTGTATCGTATTCCATCATAATGTATTGTATTGTATTATATTGTATCGTCTTGTATTGTATTGTATTGTATTGTTTTATATCGTCTTATATTGCATTGTGTTGTATTGCATTGTATTGTATTTTGTTCTACCTTCTACAGCATTATACAGCTCTAGATCACGGTACAGCCGACGCTATGGGAGGCACACATTAGGAAACGATGATAAAGTGTGTGTGTGTGTGTGTGTGTGTGTGTGTGTGTGTGTGTGTGCGTGTAGTTGATCACTGTGCTATATTAAACTCTACGGAAAAAACACAAACACACACACACAAAAAAAAAAAGGAGATAGAATTGTTAAAAATACGTATATTATCGTTCATATTTCATCTGATTACCGCTCGTACACACACAACCATGAAAAATAGTTAATTAATTTCCGTCACCAGTAAAAAATGTCACAAGCACCACATGGGATACTTTTTGGTCATTATTTTTCAGACAAAATTCTAAAAAAAAATATATTAAATATGTATAAAAGTATATATTTTGACTTGGTAAAGGATATTTACACCATATTTGAAATTTTGTGTGATAATGTCTATCTGTCTGTCTGTCTGTCTGTCTGTCTGTAGATGCCACAAAGTCCGAGAGCGAGATTGAGTATAGTCACAATTTTCTTCCGTGTATAAACCAAGATTTTAGGATATTTTTATTAAGTCAAATTTAATGACTCGGTTCACACAAGTATAATATTTTTGATCACCTGACGCTTAGACACTCATGTTTATTTTACCTGAAGATTAGGTTAGCATTAGGATGTTTATTAAATGGAATAAAATGAGGTGTAAATCTTCAATGAGATCCAATATCTTTGAAGGGTTGAAATTCATGAATGATGGAGGTTCAGTGTTATCATAATACACATAAATATTTACCAACTAGTATGGTTATGTGTTCACTAACTACCAAATTATTTTCCTTCAATTTCGTGGTATAAAAATGAAAAATTAATTACCACTGCTAGGGTACACTGCAGTGCCTTTATGGGTGTGGCTGCGTCGTGTCATGAGGTCAAGTCATCACAGAGAATGACTCGGCACGCTGACCTCACCTGACGGCATATTAGAGCCAACCTGTCGCTGGTAACGTACACAGAGAAGTGTTCATCAGCGCTGACACGACAACAGTGCCAGAGGTCAGGTTATGGCAGAAGCTCGCCCAAGTATTAAAGACGGTCTGGGGTAATAAAACAGTGTGTCATTAATTCACCATACTGTAATAATCAGTGTGTGGCAATATGAACCTTATGTGGATACCTGGCTCACCTTACCTATTATAATTAGCCGTGAACCAGGCAATCCATATTTTCATTACAGTAATCAACCTTTTTCAAGACTCAGGTAAGGCAACGCTCACGACCTGAACCCAAAATTAATTCTCTCAACGCACCTGAATATTTTATACACAAAATATAGGGTTCCAAAAGATCTTGCGTAAAAATCTAAGACCAAGAATGTCCAACACCAAAATCTTATCTTAACTGAAACATCTAACTTCTAATCAACAACAAAGTACGTCATAAAAATACACAGAAAGTTTTCCCTAATCTGCAAAAATATAAAAAAATCTGTTCATTTATAAGGCATATGTACTTTACAATCCCTTACCGTACATAATGTGTCTAATACGAGGAGCAGGTAGGTACAGGTAATTTGGACTGTACACAACTCCTCACGCCATGCCTGATAAGATGCCGCTTGAATAGTAATGGTTAATTATGCCTGGGGAAGCTGCCCATCCACCTCCTTAATGTCGCCCTGGAGATAAGACAGTTCTAGTTTATAGTTGTGATAATATAACTTAGTCCATAACTCCCACACCGCCACAGTACAACCTGACACACCACTTGACACAGGCTTTAACGTTTATGAGGTCCTTGTTGTGACACTAAGGCTCGTTACGTATGTTGAAGGATTCTGCTATACACTACAATAGAGTCAATGCAAATGATCAGTTTATCTTACGAGTATTTTCTTATTCAATGGTATTTATGTTTAATTCATTGCTTGGTTATTATTACTCATTGATGGTTAGTGATGAGTTGGCATATGATTAATTTTTGTTGTGATTCATTTGATTCATGGAGAGTTATGAATCAATGGTATCTTTAAGGAAACACCCCTATGAATTATGCTACTTTATTATTTTTCATACAACTTTTAGCTATTTTTCCCCCCTCTATAAATATCTAGGTAAACACTGAGGGTAATTAGTGGCGAGTAACACAACTTTTATGAAGGGATACTTCCAAGTTTACTTCCAAAGGTGGACTGCCTGACCTACTAGTGTCTGGGGGTAAAAAGGAACATTGAGGGAACTAACTACACGGAACACTGAAGTTTCTTACCCCAAGGAAGATTCGGGGTTGTTATTGCTACTATAAGGTGTCAAGACCTTTCAATAACAAAGCTTTTTTTAACATCCAGATAATAAGATCAGTTCTTAAATTCGACAAAAAAACTATTAAAGAATTAAAAACGAAACACTTCTCTGTCTTATTTAGAGTTCTTATACAGACCCCGCAGGTAGAGAGACACTATAATGGAGGTGTGGTCATTCAAAACTGCATTAATTCACACACATGCACCAACGTTCCCCAAGTCGACACTACAGCTCTGGTCGACGTGTTCTCCTGCCTCCTATTACCATGTGTCACAGCAGTGGTTAGTGTCCATCACACCTTGGGTTGTGGTGTTTGTTGACTCCCTCACACACACACTTTAGAGTCCAGGCACCACCACACGACACCTTAACTCTCTCTCTCTCTGGGGCGACACATGAACCGAAACCTACCTCTTCATCCTCTTTCTGTGGGGAATACAAAATAATTGTCTCAAAGTACCTGCTGAAAGATACTATATTTATCTACAAAACTCTAACTTAAACATAAGATATTATTCATGCATTATACAAGATGAATACTCATGGCGATGTATCATGGGAATATTTTTATTTTTCGAAAACAAATGAATACTCAATTAAGAGAGTGAGGAGAAAATATCGTCTTTATTATTCAGATATTAAACAATGCCGCCGTTTATCAGGAATAGTGTACGTAGAGTTTGCTAACAGAGACCACAGTGCACTACCAAGGTACAACACCGTACTGTACTGCAATGAAAATATATATTAACAGACAGACAGACAGACAGACAGACAGACAGCAGAAACATTTTGTGTGTGTGTGAGATTATTATTATTATCATCCTGGTTATGAGAGATCGTACCAAACATTCCTTCAACATCACCAAGACCAAAACCAATGCTGCTGGTCTTGGCATTAAGTTCACCTCATGACGCTACACATCGTATTGATTATTTGCTGAAGGACCTCCGAGGCTTGTGTTGTGGCCATCACCTTCTTCTTGTCTAGGTCTGAGGCTCTGTTAGATTTTCAGGCAGACTATGTATGTATGTATGTATGTATGTATGTATGTATGTAAAACAGTGATAAATATAAACTATGCAGAAACAACAACGCACCTAACCTGAATGACTTAGCGTAATTAGCCTAACTTTACCAAACTTAATTTAGGTAAAGTCTGGCAGTGTTAAGTTAACTAAAAACATCGTAAACAGATGTATTGTTGCTATATATGTATTAATTGCCATGGATGATTACTGTTAAAATGCATGACACACACACACACACACACACACACACACACACACACACACACACACACACCCGCACACCACACACACACACACATACACACACACACACGTATTAGCCATTACTCAAGGCCATCCAGAACGCTCTTGACCTTTGGATTAAACCTCCCAGCTTTACAGATGACCTTGACCTTCCCACACAAGCTAGAAAGACACACAGTAATAAATAAACACAGAAAATAAGCGAAATATAAACTAACCTACGATATTTGTAAATATATTCATGGTGTATTAAGACTAACCAAACCTAAATACGGACATACAGAGACCAGGAAAGCAGATAGACCAATGGACAAATATACGAACAAGACCGAATGTAAGATTAGACCACAAATCAATCTATATAAATAAAATTTACCTGAAAATATTACGACTGTCGTCTCTCTTTGGTTCAGGATTCACCAAGGTTCGTAAATCTGCTTTTCCTCGTAGCTGAAGACGTTAGGACGCATCACGTGATTAGCTGACTCAAAAGGTACAGATAATTTACAGAAATGGCATAAATATTACTCCGTTCCTGAATTAAATAAGATCTTTTCATTTTTATTGGGGAAAGAAGATTAGCTTGTAAATTTTGGTGAGTCAGGATCCTGGTATATGGAGTGACAGGTCAAATAAACCACAATTTTAATAGGTCCGAGTTCTATTAGGCCCCAGTCCAAATAAGCCCCATTTCTAATCGGCCGCAGTCTTAATGGGTCCTAATGCTATGGGGCCACAATTATAATGACTTCTGGTTCAAATAGGTCACAACCCAGGTTAGGTTACGTCGGTGCCTAGTAGAACAGGGTTTTAATAGGGCTGGCACCTAGTACAACTGTGTCTATTGGGTGTGGGGCCCATTTGACCTGCAAGGGGTCGGTGGAGGTGGTTCAGGGAGGTAAGGTAGCGGCCAACAGAGGGCAGCACACGGCACTCGCTCGCGTTTTCTCCCGCCTGGTGTTGCTGAGGGGGGATCAGCCGAGGGGGTACTACTCTATCTAGACAGACAGTCATTGAAGAGACCCGTCAATGAACAGTTTTTCTTTTGACTTTTTGCCTCACTGAAAAAAAAAATCTATAAATTAAACATATTAATATTTTATCATTTCATGAAAAAATCGATAAAATACAATTATAATGTTGTAAAAGTTGGTGTTTCTGATATTAGGCACCGTTATAAATATAAATTACATCCGGTATTTAAATAATGGGATATTAAAAGTTATATACCCGCGGGGATGCAGGGGTTAAAACTTCTGAAAGCCTGTCTGGCATCATCCAAGAATCATAACTTACTCGCCTTTTCTTCATACCTTCCTACATTCATATAGTAACTAATATACCAAAATAGATCAAATTAATTACATATACACAAGTACTATAGAAGGAACATGTGGTCGCGGGCCCTTCGTACCCAGTGAAAGTTTGAACGCTCGTGCTTGGCTAGCGTACAGAGAATGAGGGTGCGCCAAGTCCGTACACTTGCATCGTTTTCCTTCGAAAATAAAATTGTTAATTAATGCCTTCCTAAAGAAACCATCGACATGGGACCTGGTTTGTTCCACTCTACGAATTTTTTGCGATTTTTCCACCAAGTTTGATACAAACGATTGTGCCGTTTCGGCTGCCAGAACAGACAGACAGACAGACACACGGCTAGTCCTATAGTGTGTTAGATATATTAGATAACTCAAAACTCATAGACGTGTTCGTACCTACCTACCTACTACACCTCCTTACCTACCTACCTACCCACCCACCCACCCACCTCCTTACCTACCTACCTACCTACCTACCCACTACACCTACCTACCTATCTACCTACCTACCTACCCACCCACCCACCCAGTGATAAAGAACGACAATTTCTCCCTATTACACCAGCATTAACCACTTCTCAGCTGTCAATTTGGTTTATCGATCACCAAATAAGCGACTGACTCCTTATCTTGTTGACATACAGTACATCTCATACCAGGCCAACGTCCATGAGTTTTATATCACATTCATACTTCTCTTATCTAGGAGGTTCATCACCACACTGAATACCTGGCTCACTGCTGCGAGTACCCGTCACACACACACACACATGACCATAAAGGTAAGTTAACTTCCCCACGCCACGACGATAAACATTACCATAAACCTGGAACTGCTCACATCACCACTCACTCACAGGAAGTAGCCAACATCTATTCTCCTTCACGTAATACTGACAGAGTGACGAACTGGCCTGAATAATAGATTTCAGTACTAATTAGCCCCTGTTCTAATACATTTTAATCCGATCAGGACCTAATTCTAACAAGTTCTATTCGTGGTGGTTATGTTAGAAGACATTATGATGGAGTCTATTGGAATTTGGGTCTATTGGAACTTGGGTCTATTGGAACTGGGGTCTATTGGAACTGGGGTCTATTGGAACTGGGGTTTATTGGAACTGGGGTCTATTGGAACTTGGGTCTATTGGAACTGGGGTCTATTGGAACTGGGGTCTATTGGAACCGGGGTCTATTGGAACTTGGGTCAATTGGAACTGGGGTCTATTGGAACTGGGGTCTATTGGAACTGGGGTCTATTGGAACTGGGGTCTATTGGAACTTGGGTCTATTGGAACTGGGGTCTATTGGAACTGGGGTCTATTGGAACTGGGGTCTATTGGAATTTGGGTCTATTGGAACTTGGGTCAATTGGAACTGGGGTCTATTGGAACTGGGGTCTATTGGAACTGGGGTCTATTGGAACTGGGGTTTATTGGAACTGGGGTCTATTGGAACTTGGGTCAATTGGAACTTGGGTCTATTAGGACTGTCTAGGATCAATTAACTAAAAATATACTAAAATATATAATGATCTTCTAAGCTGCATTAAATAAATATTCATCTTAATTATTTTCTGCGAATATTTACAGCTCAAGAAAACAATTTATCATTCTAATTACAGCACCTTAGACTGATATCCAAACACTAGGTACATTTAACTTCATAGTAATACCTCTACAGTTGTTTTTAATGGAACTTCCTCAATTTAAAGGACTATGTAACTTTACTAAACGTACAAACTTTGGATTGATATTAATACCTCAGAGTTCTTGCTGAATTAAGTATTTTAGAAGACTCAATTTGCCCTTAGTGTTCAGGTGGCTTATGTGTGCTGCCAAGACCTCAGTAGCTGTCCTTTTGAAGAGAATTTCCACGGTATTGAATCATCACCCTCTCTAAACTGTGGTTAAAATCTGGATATTCATGAGCTCAAATCTTTTTACCTATTTATACATCATTAGTAATACCTATACTAATTATCAAACAGGTAAAGGTAAACATAGATATGAACAAGAGGATATATTAAACCAGGATAATAGGTGTGTGTGTGTGTCGTACTGAGCATCCTACACACACACATCCAACAAACACATCCTACAAACACATCCTACAGAAACATGGTTCTAATATACTCTAGATAAACATGCTATCAAAATATTCTAAAATAAATTCTTTGAAAAAATAAATCAAGAAAAGATTCCCAGGTTTTCATACTGCCATCACGTTGGAGCCAGAGGTAAACATCCATGGTGAGGTGAAGAGGACAAAATAGAGATGTATTTGAAGAGGAGAACCAGACAGAGAGACAGGGAGAGAGACAGAGAGAGAGACAGGGAGAGAGACAGGGAGAGAGACAGAGAGACAGGGAGAGAGACAGAGAGACAGGGAGAGAGACAGGGAGAGAGACAGGGAGAGAGACAGGGAGAGAGACAGGGAGAGAGACAGACATAGAAAGTTTACAAGATGTTGAGGATAAGTGTGAGAGAGAGAGAGAGAGAGAGAGAGAGAGAGAGAGAGAGAGAGAGAGAGAGAGAGAGAGAGAGAGAGAGAGAGAGAGAGAGATTTAATAATAGTAATAACAAATAATAATAATAATAATAATAATAATAATAATAATGATAATAATAATAGCAACATTATTATTATTATTATTATTAGTAGTAGTAGTAGTAGTAGTAGTAGTAGTAGTAGTAGTAGTAGTAGCTGGAAAGGTGAATGAGTGGGTTAGCGAAATCCAAGCTCTACCTGGGATTGCTAACACAGAGCCACATGCGGCTTTTGCAGCATTCACCCATGGAGTCAAGCATCGCTGGAACTACCTGATGCGTACCATCCCTGAGATCGGACCCCTCCTCCACCCTCTGGAAGAAGCCATCAGTGTCAAGTTCATTCCCAAACTAGTGAAACACCCTGACTTAACCCCAGCAGAAAGAACACTTCTTGCACTTCCACCAAGACTAGGAGGGATGGGACTAACTAATCCAGAGGAGATTGCTGACACTGAACATCAAAATTCACTTAAGCTCACGGGAGCCCTCACTGACCACATAATAGCCCAGAATGCAACAGGGGAAGTGGACACCAGCGAAGTAAATAAGATCCGTAGGGCCATTACAACAGATCGGCAGCACTGCCAAAATGACATGTTGCAGCAACTATTGCTGCAGGTTCCAGAAAATTTGACAAAAAAAGTAGCTATAGCGCAGGAGGTGGGCGCCTCGAACTGGTTAACTACGTTACCGATAAGGGCAAATGGTTTCAGCCTTAACAAACAAGAATTTACAGATGCCATTGCTCTAAGGTACGGTTAGCCAGTAGATGGTTTGCCCTCCCAATGCGTGTGTGGCTCTTCCTATGACGGCGATCACGCCATGGTCTGCAAGAAGGGGGGCTTCATATGCATGAGGCATGACGAGGTAAGGGATCTCACAGCAAATATGTTGAAGGAAATCTGCCGGGACGTCATGGTAGAACCGACCCTCCTTCCACTGGATGGTGAGATCTTCCAACACAGGACTTCAAACACATCTAACGAAGCCCGTGTGGACGTCAGTGCTCGAGGATTCTGGACGCGGGGACAGCGAGCTTTCTTCGACATCAGGATTTTTGATCCCATGGCCACTTGTCACCGTAACCTAGCTCTCGATGCTGCACATAGGAGGAACGAGAACGACAAGAGAAGGGCATATGGGGAGAGAATTCAAAACGTTGATCAAGGCAGCTTCACTCCTCTAGTGTTCACAACCTCTGGTGGGATGGGCCCAAGTGCAAGATGTTTCTACGCCAGACTCGCGGAGGTGATCTCCGAACAGAAGCAGCAGCCCAGAAGTTATGCTACAGCCTGGATGAGATGTCGACTGTCCTTCTCTCTCCTTCGGTCGGCTTTGCTCTGCCTCAGGGGAACGAGAGCTTCTGCCCCTACTCCGACAACTGCTGCAGATATTGACTATGAGGCTACAGTCACTGAATGCCGCCTAGATCTGCGGCTCAACTAATTTAACACAGATAGGATAGCTTATTATGTATTAGGATATTTAATATTAAGGTAAATAAATGGTGGCGAAGGTGTGGCTATTGGGGGAGGCTGGAGGCCACATTAAAAAAAAAAAAAAAAAAAAAAAAAAAAATAGTAGTAGTAGTAGTAGTAGTAGTATGAAGTATCCAATACATCATATTAAGACAATCACTATTTATAGATTTCACAAACACACACACACACACACACACACACACACACACACACACACACACACACACACACACACACACACATTTAACCTCTGACCCCTAGGAGTAACTATGATCATATACAGTATAGATAATTTACTTGTAATTTAATCTAGGATGAAATAAAACCCAATAGATAATGGCTTTAATTGGTAATACAATCTAGTTACAGGCATTTTTCCGCAATTACTGACGAAGACCTGTACAATAACCATTGTGTTGAGGGTATAATGAATTTAATAATGAGGAGGTTATTAATAAATTGGGTACTGTGTGATGAGATTAATATGATGACGTAGATGAATGATGAGAGAGAGAGAGAGAGAGAGAGAGAGAGAGAGAGAGAGAGAGAGAGAGAGAGAGAGAGAGGAGAACTCGTGTACTGTGTAAGAAAAATGACTCAATTGAAAAATAAAAGACAGAAACAGACAGAGAGACAAATAGACAGACAGTCAGCCAGACAGGCATATAAAAGGAAGAATAAGAGGGGAGAGGATTAAGAGGAAGAAGGAGAAAGAGAGAGAAGGAAGTTAGGTGAAACTCGGGATTATGACCGAAATGAGTTGGAAGGAAAATATTACGAGAAAACAAACACAAAAGAAATTGACAAAATTTTTGTTGAAGGAGTGAAGGAAGGTGTAGGAATCTCCCTGGCCACAGTAAAGGAATGAAGGAAAGTGTAGGAACCTCTGTGAGCACAGTGAAGGAATGAAAGAGGGTGTAGGAACCTCCCTGGCCACAGTGAAAGAAGGAGGGAAGGTGTAGGAACCTCTTTGCCAACAGTGAAGGAGTGAGGGAGGGTGAAGGAACCTCTCTAGCTACAGTGAAGGAGAGAGGTAGGCTGTAGGAACCTCTCTGCCCACAGTGAAGGAGAGAGTGAGGCTGTAGGAACCTCTCCGGCCACAGTGAAGCAATGAAGGAGGGTGTGCGATCCTACCTGGCCACAGTGAATGAAAGAAAGAGGGTGTAGGAGCCTCCCTGGCCACAGGGAAGGAATGAAGGAGGGTGTCGGAACCTCCATGGCAACAGTAAAGCAGTGAAGGATGGTGAAGGAATCTCCGTGGCCACATTGAAGAAGTGAGGGAGGCTTTAGGAACCTCGCTGGCCAAAGTGATGCAGTGAAGGATGGTGGAGGTGCTTCCCTGGCCACAGTGAAGGAGTGAAAGAGGGTTTAGGAACCTCTCTGGTCACGGTGAAGGAATGAAGGAGAGTGTAGAAACCTCTCTGGCCACACAGAAGGAGTGAAGGAGAGTGTAGGAACCTCCCTGGCAACAATGAAGGAATGAATAGGATGTAGAAACTTCCCTGGCCACAGTGAATGAATGAAGGAGGGTGTAGGATCCTCCCTGGCCACAGTAAAGGAGTGAAGGGTGGTGTAGGAACCTCTCTGGCCACAGTGAAGGAGTAAAGGGGGTGTATGAACCTCTCTGGCCACATTGAAGGAGTGAGGGAAGGTGTAGGGACCTCCTTGGCCACAGTGAAGGAGTAAAGGGGGTGTATGAACCTCTCTGGCCACATTGAAGGAGTGAGGGAAACAATAGGAACCTCCCTGGATACAATGAAGCAGTGAGGGAGGGCGTAGGAGTGAGGGAAGTGAAGGAGGCACACTCGTAAACTGAGGGCCATCCTAGGAAGGCCCAGGCGACACATACATCATCTTGTCCTCACATTCTGAAGGCAATATTATACCTTTGTTGACACTGCTTATCGGTAATCATTCGCAAATTATTTCTATATTTTCTGGTAAATATGCCATTAGCAGACAGAAGTAATTGTAGTTGAGATCACTAGCCCCCAGCTATTATATTACTTAAAGTGCCATGTGATTTTTTTTTCTCCATTAAATGACTGGCAGTGGAGGAGTATTGGTCACCTAACTCAACACACAGGACACTTTGTATGTTCGACGACACTTACTAATATTAACAGTTTCTTCCGCCCACTGTTGAGGAAGATTTAGTTTATTTAATTTTTTTTTCTGCCGAGAAGGGGTTTTTTTTGGGGGGGGGGGGGGGGGAATTTTTTCTGAATATGTGTGTGTGTGTGTGTGATACAGAAAACTAGAACAGAAACGAAATACTACACCAGTTATGGAATAAATGAATGTTAACGGCAGCGAATAATATCCTGCATTGCCTTTCGACCCAAACAACACAGTGACGATACAAGAAGAGTTAACTGACAAAAGGGTACAACCAGCAGTAATGGATTTTGAAAAAAGAAAATAACTTTATTGAAAATTAAGTGAGATGCTAAAGGACATTGGTCTTAATATTCTTCAACTTCTTCCTCATGAGAAACCAAGACAAATTTGCGAGTTTTGCCTCTTCGCTATTATGCCTGTATTAACGTCAAAGAGCCACCATGAACGCGGGCAAAAAGTTACCCCAGAATTCTTGTGATGACTTAAAAATTCCACTGTTGAAGTTGTTTACGTTTTGTGAGATGAAGCCGTGAAAACTGTGAAGAAAAAACAACGACGTCGACAGTTTTTTTTGTTTTTTGTTTTTGGACAGTAGGATGTCTGACGAGGCAGGAGACGAGTAAGGAAGTAAAAGAAAGTAGGATAGATAAGTGATAAAAGATGGAAAGTAAATTGCCAAAAATCAGAAAAATAAAAACAAATGAAGGTCAACGAAAAAACATGATGAAGGATAATAAAAATGGTAGAGAAATGACAACTATAAACTAAACACAAACATCAAGGAAGAGAAAAATAAGGAATGACGAACTTTATGGAAATGAGACACAAGAAAAAAAAAAGGGAAAACAAGAAATGAAAATAATAGTTTACGAATAATTTAAAAGCCAAAAAATTACACTAATATCAACACTAAACTCACCACTGAGAAATTAGGTTAAATTAGGTTAGGTTGAATGATGGGACTGCCTGGGGTAAGAGGTGACGGTCTTTTATTACGTCATGTGTTACTGTCAATTCCAGGAATCTCTGAGGCAGCAGTTCTCCTGACTGTTGATCTGATGGTTGCTTCTTGTTATTGCTTTCACCTCTTATTTCTCCGTACACCCCTTCCCCCCCTCTCTCTTTCTTTCTCTCTATAATTATACGTTCTCGTCCTCTGCGAAGTTATTAGGGGAGATATAACGCTTTCCCTGATACGAGGAACTCAAGGTGGCTGGGTGCATCGGGTCTTAAACAACAAAACCATATTGATAATTTTTGATGTATTGGTTAGGAGGGAGAAGAGGAGGAAGAAGGAGAGGAGGAAGAAGGAGAGGAGGAAGAAGGAGAGGAGGAAGAGGGAAAAGAGGGAGAGAGGGAGGGAGGGAGAAGGAGAAGAAGGAGGAGGAGGAGAGATAAAACAGAGCGAGAATTGGGGGAAAAATAGTGGAAGAAACAAAGAAAGAGAGAGAGAAGAAAAGAAGGAAAGGAAGACAGCGAGATATACATAAGAATATATACAATAAAGCAAAGGAACAAAGCAACTGAATAAAGTTGCTTAATTGCCTTTAATTTCGTTTCATGCAATATTGAAATTTTCTAATAAGCTGAATTTTATAAGTTTCGTAGACTCTTAACACATAGTTATTATTTAAAACGTCAACAAACTACTTTACTCATTTACCTGGATAATGACTGATAAATATATAGATAATACTATTTAAATCTTATATAAAAACTAATACAAAATAAAACATTAATATGAAAGTATACAATGTTTTATTATTAACCAAAGGTAACAAACACACATAAATTAACACTATGACTTAATATTCACATGAGGATTTAGTTGATAACACACATTAGAGCCCAACCATCAATAACGAGGTAATTCTTAACATTTTCACTCACTATAAACTGACAGAAAAACAACCTATCATATTGAATATTTTAAGTATGAAGTTACTCTGATTAGCTGTGTAAATCAAATCAAAATTAAAAGGACTATATTTCAGGATAATCGATGAAAATAATAGTGAAGTGCAAACAAAGTATATATTTTCATTATCTAAGGAGAAAAGATATGATAAACTTTATATAACTAACTCATAAAGTCTTCCAGTGTAATTTTATGGCGGGACAGTAATTATTTCATCATGTAACCTTATAAAAAAAATAGTCAACAAAAGCTGGGTCTTGTAGGTTACAGAGACTCCACTAAACACTCTTATCGCCTATTAACACAACAGACTAAGGGAGGAAACATGGCATAGAGTTGTCAAATTTTTTAAGATATTCTGTAAAAAGTTAATAGCTTTTTTTTTATTATTTTTATCCCTGTTGTAGATGTTGTTTTTGTACTTTCTTATTGTAGGGTAGGGTAGGGTAGAGTAGGGTAGGGTAGGGTAGGGTAGGGTAGGGTAGGGTAGGGCATTGTTTTTTGGTCTGTCTGTCTGTCTGTCAGTCCCTAAAATAACTCTTGAACGGGTGACTAGTTCCATATTTACTCTGCCATGGAAACTGCTCGTAGGTTAGGTTAGGTTAGGTTAGGTTAGGTTGTTGTTGTAATTGTTGTTATTGTCGGTGGCTGTGGTAGTGGTTTTGTTGTGTTGTTGTTGTTATTGTTGTTGTTGTTGGTGGTGGTGGTAGTGGTTTTGTTATTGTTATTGTTGTTGTTGTTGAGATTAATGTAGATTTATTTGTAGCTGTTTTTCGTTGTTCTTTTCTTGTCATTGTAGTTGTTTTTGTTACCGTTAATGACATTGATGCTGTTGTTGTTGTGATTCTGATTATAGTCATTAATAATATGGTTGTGATCAAAGGGGGTTATAATTTTGCAAATTTTAGTTGTTGTGGTTGTAAAAATATTAATTGTAGTTATAGATCTTAATGTTGTTGTAGCTATTGTAGGTGTTCTTAGTAATTATAGATATTATTATTGTACTTGTTATTTCAGTTGTTATTGTCCTTGTTGTGGTTGTAGCGGTTATGTTATTGTTGTGGTTGTAGCAGATGTTGTTGTTGTTGTTGTTAGTGAAGACATCGCTAGGATATATTGACTTTATATATAAATTACGGTTTTTACGAGCATAAGTACAACACGTCACCAGGCAAGCGCTTCCACACCACATACACTCACTCACTAGCCTGCCCGTCTATTGATTACTCATCAGCCTGTCATTTATCTGTCTATTGATCAGATAATCTATTCTGACTGACAGCAAGGCTCCCTCTTATGGAGTTATGTACGAATTTAATATGTATGTATGTATGTATGCATGTATGTATGTATGTATGTATGTATGTATGTATGTATGTATGTATGTATGTATGTATGTATGTATGTAAGTATTTATCTACCACCTCACCCTCCCTCTCTTCTTCTCTCTACCTGTCACACACACACACACACACACACACACACACACACACACACACACACACATACACACCCACAAACACGGATACGCACAAACACTCACAAAAGCTATAAGGATACAAATTAATACTTAATGATCTATACACGCATATGTAAACACGCACTGATAATCCCTCACACCCACACACACATCCTATCAAGCGTAATTACACCTACACACACACACACACACACACACACTCATACATACAATTCCCTCCCTTTTCTTACACGACATATCAACAAGAGACACTCAGTATACAAACCTACTCTCCGCACCGTCTCCTACTACCACCTGAGATCCCTCGTCCGTGAATTTCTGTTTAACACCACAACCACATCCAACCCAAACAACCATATACTGATCGCTATAAGAACAACCCAATTCTAACTACTGTAAATATCAACAACTCGTAGACAACGTGTATAAACTCCTCGTCAACTTCACTTGTGTACCGTGACTGTGCCGAAATTCCGTATTAAATTACTTTTTCCTTAAGTCATTATATATAGCTTACGTTCCCACTTATATCATTAGTATATTTTTAGCTGATGGCTGCTGTATATGTCAATAAACCATTAATTATTATTATTATTGCTATTACACCCACCCACTCATCTACAGACACTCATACCTACACACACACATACACACACACACCATCAATTACGCCTACACACAAAGAATATACTTGATATATACAGGTGCAGTTTGTTATTATGAAATATTTAATTGGTTTTAGATAATGTTGGTGGAGTGAATAATTAATCTGAGTTAGCTGTGGCATTATTTGTCGTGTTATCTTGTCACATAACACTGACGACAAGTACGACACAGGGGTATAAAACGATATGTGTGTGTGTGTGTGTGTGTGTGTGTGTGTGTGTGTGTGTGTGTGTTTTCATAATGTTCTAAAAATATAAAAAAAAGCACAAAATAAAAGAAACATCAACAGACAGACAGACAGACATACAGACTAATAATAGATTTAAGATACTGAAAGACAATCAGTTTCATGGCCAAAACAGAAGTGAGAGACAAACGCACATACAGACAAGGAGATTAGAAGGAAATTGACTGGAAGACAAGCAACATCACAGACTGTCTCTCGGGAGATTGACTGCCACCTTCATTATGTTCCAGACTGTCATATTAACCAAATGACAGGTGAGTAAGACTGTATTGGTAATAGTGACTGGTTGACTGCATGATTATCACTCTAAGACGATGAAAAACCTCCTTTTGACAGACGTTCCAACAGTTATACTATATGTGACTGGTACACCTGAGCCAGTTCAATTAATTCATCTCTACCTGCTGACACAGAAAATTATTTGCATATTAAATTCCTGGTATTTGGTTAGATTAATGTAGTTTTAATTTAGATTAGAGTTACATTAGAGTTAGGTTAGGTTAAGTTAGGTTAAGTTAGGCAGGTTAGGTTAGGTTAAGTTAGGTTAGGTTAGGTTAAGTTAGGTTAGGTTACGTTAGGTTAGGTTAGGTTAGGTAACTGTAAGATCAAGTTAAGTTCTAGGATTTATCAAGAAGATTTAGTGAGTTACAATAGGTAAACAAATTGTAGGTAAGTGCGTCTGTTGAACTGTAATGAGAGCAAATTGCAATTAGGGTTTCTTAATTACATGTGAATTGTTTAACGTAACACACACACACACACACACACACACACACACACACACACACACACACACACTTAGAATTCATGAAAGATTACGTGGCATTGAGAAATTCATGGGCAGAGAGAAGATAGAGAGAGAGAGAGAATGCGTCGATAGAGGTTTTACCTAGTGTAGGGGTGGAGAGAAGGAGGAGGAGGAGGAGGAGGAGGAGATTGGAAAGAGCCGGTCACTGCTGAAGGTCATGGCAATCGGCTCGACCTTTCCCCCACCTTCAGTAGCAAGGGGAAGACGGAGGAGGTGAATCGTCTTGAAATGGGATTGAGAACAAAACAAAAAAATTACCCCAGATGCCAGAGTGTTGTAAACGACTCCTGTTTGTAGGTTTAAAACTATATGTGGAAGAGGAGAGATGGAGGAGAAGGAAGGGAATAAACAGAGAGAGATGGAGAAGAGGATAGATGGAGAGAAGGAAGAAGGAAGGAAGCAGTAGAGACAGGAAGAAACGCAGAGAGAAGGAGGAGGAAGAAGGAAGGAAACAGAGGAGGGAGAATTGA
This sequence comes from Homarus gammarus, assembly GCA_958450375.1. Classification (NCBI taxonomy): domain Eukaryota; kingdom Metazoa; phylum Arthropoda; class Malacostraca; order Decapoda; family Nephropidae; genus Homarus; species Homarus gammarus. The sequence goes on along the minus strand of CAUDMG010002894.1, from coordinate 1,160,534 downwards.
GGAAATAGTGAGGAAAGTTAAGAGGAGGAGAGAGAGGGAAGGGTAAAGAAAGGAAGGAAGAAGGAATGAAAAAAAGGGAGGAAGGGGAAGATAGGGAAGTGGAGGAGAAGTGAAAAGAGGGAAGAAGAAGAAGAAGAACAGGAAATAAAGAAGCAGGGAGAAGAATGGAAGGAAGAGAGAAAGAAGGGGTGGGAGGGGAAGGAAGGAAAAAAAGGGGAGGGAATGAGAGAGGAAGCTGATAAAAGAGGGAGTGGAAGAGAGAGGGAAAGGGAACCAAAGGGAAATGAAGAGAAAGGGAAGGAGAAGAGAAGGAGATAAGTGGAGAAAGGAAAGGGAAAGGAAAGGGAGATTAGAGAATGAAAAAGAGGAGATGGGGAGATAAGAATACAGGGAAGAAAGAGAAGAAGAGAGGGAACTGAGAGGGAAGGGGGAGAAGAAGAGAGGGCAAGGAAGATGAAACATAAAAGCAATACGGAGAGGGGGAGGAAAGGAGAAAACGAGGAAGAGAAATGAAGAACCAGGAAAGGAAGAAAGAAGGGAAGAGAAAGAAATCGATTGAAAGGATTGAGAGGAGGAAACACCAAAAGGTGGAAATGGACGGGGAAAGAATAAGTGAAAGGGCGATGATTGGAAATAAAGGGGGACTGAAAAGGGAGAAGACAAATAAGAATTAAAAAAGAACAAAAAAAAAAGCTGATGATTGAAAATAAACAGATAATTGAAAAGGGAGGAACAAAGAAGAATTAAAAGGAGGAAAAAAAATCAAGAGCCAGGGAGAAGGGAAGGGAGATTAAAGGGGTTATGGTCATAGAATACAAAGGGAGGAAATGGAGGTATAGCATGTTATTGACTCTCATAAGTCATCCCACTGTGAAGAATATTTTCCCCAGGATTGTTCTTGAAAAATTGATAACCAAAAACATAAAAAAAAATGGTCTGTTTTTTCGTTTTTTTTTTCATCATTCATAATAAAGAAATAAAAGAGAAAAATTGACAGAGAAGAGACAGATAGACAGACATAGAGAGAGAGAGAGGTAGACAGAAGGCTTGATTGATAAATGTACCCAAGGAGACAAGACATGGTTGACACAATGATCCATCAGTGAAAGTTTGTATGTGCGAGGATTTCTTTTTTTTTATCCAACAACTTCAAAGGGATTCAAACTCTATCTCGTCTACCCTTGATGTAGATTTCGAACCCTATGTACAGCAGTGAACCCCAAAACAGTATTGACTTCGAGGTCTGTTTTTCTTTTTCTTGCTTTTTTGCGGGGTCATCAACGTGAAGTATTGACCGTGTCTGGAGGAGGGGGGAGGAGGGGGTGGTGGAGAGGTAGATGCTGTGTTAATTATTGAAGTCAAGGGCCTATGGTACATACCCCCAGGTGAGGTGAGGTGAGGTGAGGTGAGGTGAGGTGTTCTTTCAATGTTTCTGTCCTCTCGCACTTCTGTACTCTAACTCTCTCATACATTGTGTCTGTCTATCTGTCCAATTCAGTGTACGTATCTGTATATCTGTCTATCTGTCTAATTCAGTGTATGTGTCTGTCTATATATTTAACTTTATTATACAATTCCCGTGTCTGTTTACATCTGTTATCGGTGTTTGTCTGCTACTACTATTATTACGATTATCTCTCTCTCTCTCTCTCTCTCTCTCTCTCTCTCTCTCTCTCTCTCTCTCTCTCTCTTTCTCTCTCTCTCTCTCTCTCTCTCTCTCTACCACCATATTTGATTATTTACTATGTATTATCCTGCCTCACTCCATCTAGTTAACAATGTCACCCCTTTACAACCTTCTTCAATATGACTTTATACTATGCAATGTCAACATCCCACCCACCCACCCACTCACCCACCCACCCCACCCACCCACCCACCCACCCACTTACCCCACCCCATCCATTACTCGTCGCCTTTGTAATCATTCCTTTACGCAATTCTCAGTAGCGTTTGTACCTTCTTTTTCTCGTGAGTTTGATTCTTCGTATTGTGAGCGGCACTGAATGCTTGGTTGATGTTAGGAGGAGGAGGGGGAAGAGGAAAATGAGAATTAGGAGGAGAAGGAGAAGGAGAAGGAGATGGAGAAGGAGAAGGAGAAGGAGATGGAGAAGGAGAAGGAGATGGAGAAGGAGAAGGAGAAGGAGAAATAAGAGAAGAAATAGGAGGAAGGACATTAGAAATAAGAGAAGGAGATGTAAGAGAAAGGAGAGAAGGAGTAGGAATAACTGGAAAAGGAGGAGGAGAATGAAGAAAAAGAGGAGGAAACGAATTAAGCAAAGGAATATACGAAAGAACAGGAGGAAGAAATAGATAAGTGGATTAGATATGGAGGGAGAGATATCAAAGGATAAGAAGAGAGAACAAGAGAAAGATAAACAAGGGACAAAACAAAAAAGATAAGGAGAGAGAGAGAGAGAGAGAGAGAGAGAGAGAGAGAGAGAGAGAGAGAGAGAGAGAGAGAGAGAGAGAGTGTGTACCAGACAAAGACAGGCAGACAGACAGACAGACAGACAGAGAAAGAAAGAAAGAAAGACATAATTATTCAGATAATAGCCGAGGTGTGAGGACAGGAAAGGATAATATAAGACATAAAGGAAGAAGGGAAGAAGAAAGAGGAGGAAGACCAAGACGAAGAGAGACGAAGAAGGAGAAGAGAAAGATGATGAAAGGGAAAACAGGAAGCACTAACATTTACTCATATGTGTGTGTGTGTGTGTGTGTGTGTGTGTGTGTGTGTGTTGAGAAGGAATGGTAGCTGAGGGAAAGACTGTTTGAAGCCCAGTCAGTATATAGAGGTTAGACATGCTCTGATAAGTGAGACATCTTGACACTTGTCTGTCTGTCTGTCTGCCTGTCTGTCTGTCTGTCTGTTTGCCTGTCTGTCTGTCGGCCTCTTATTATTTATTTCTCTCTTTTTTCCCCTTTTTCTCTCTCTTTCACTTACTTATCGTTATCTTTTTTATCTCTCTCTCTCTCTCTCTCTCTCTCTCTCTCTCTCTCTCTCTCTCTCTCTCTCTCTCTCTCTCTCTCTCTCTCTCTCCTTCACAAAAATATAGTTACCAGGATGGCCAGAGCTTCACTCCACCCTTCCCTCCTGGACCCTAAGAGTACTGGGCCGTATAACCTGAAATTATACCTCGCGCCATTAAGTTCTGAGGCGCAGGTAACACTCTCACCTCTAACAGCACTATTGGCCCCCTCCAACCTTGCAGCCCCTCCCACTCCAACAACCTCCACTCCAACCCTCACACTCCAGCCTACCCACTCCAATTATGCCTCCAACCACCCACTCCAACTTCCCACAATCTCTCCAAGCCTCCTACAATTCCTATTTCAACTCCACACTCCAACAAACCTCTCCAACTTTCCTCTATCACTCCTACTCCAAACCTTCCACTCTACCCCCTCCTATTCCACACACACACACACACACACACACAGAGCAAAAATAATTCCATGTAAGAAGAACACCGTAATTCCGGGGTTTTTTGTCCCCTGGTATTCCTGACACAAGGTTGATAGCGTTTAATTTTACATTCCTTCATGTTTTATGAGAAGGTGCCTTAGGCGTGATTAATCAGACTCTCTCTCTCTCTCTCTCTCTCTCTTTTTGTCATTCCCCAACTCATTCTCCCTCCCTCTCTCTCTCAAACTTTATCCATCTCTCTTTCTGTTTCTCTCTCAGTTACCCTCACCAACCACTGCCAAACAGAGCCTTTAAAAGCACACTACCCGGAACCAGCTAAAAAAAAAAAAATTATCTCCCCTTCCCTACAGCTAACAGGAAACAATTTAGCTTTGTTTTTGTTTTTATACCTTTCAGCTAAATTCGTAAATTTAACTCCAGAAAACTAAACTTTCCCTGTAAAGTTCTTTTTTTTTTTTTATTTATTTTTTCTAAAGTAAAGTTAGTATAATTTTTCCTCTCGTAGATAAAAGATGAGTTTTTAGGTCAATATAGCTTATGATTTTTTGGTCTATGTGATTGAATTACATGTTGTGAATCTTGTGTTTTCTGGCCTGGATAATGAAAGGAAAAGCTCTATGTTGTTTTGTTGTTTTGAGGTTTGTCTGTGAGAGAGTGACTTTCCTGTGTTGATCTGTTATCTGTTGTGATTTTCTGTTTTCTGTCCTTTTTGAACCTTTGTAAGATAAAGTAGTCCTGTCTGTTGAGGTTTTCTGTTCTCTGTATTTGTCTGTATGAGTTATATTAAGCAGTTTTAAGGGTTCTGTTTTGTAACCTTTCTTTTATTTAAGAGTAGAGGTCGTTTGGTGGTTTAAGATTATGCCTTAGTTTGTGAAGAATGTGTTTTATTTTTTCGTCGTCTTATATTTATTTTTTTCCCATGAGAATCAAAGGTGTGTGGCGATATGTTATGTTACCGTCTGTGAATGTAAGTTCTGTTTTGTCCTTGTCTGTGAATGTAGGTCTTCTTTTATCTGTGTCTACTTTAGGAGGTCCTTTCTGTGTAAGTCTGTGTTTTTTCATCCACTGTCTGCGGTCTGTGGTATGTGGTCTGCGGTATGTGGTCTGTGGTATGTGGTCTGTGGTCTGTGGTCTGTGCTGAGGACGGTCGGTCGCACCACGTTACCTCATGCATTTTTATTGGTCGAGTTTAGTGATGCACTTGTCCAGGGGTTGGGAGAGGGTGGGGGGAAGGTGAAGGAGGGGAGGAAAGGGAGGGAGAGGGAAGGGGTGAGGAAGGAGGAAAGGGAGGGAGAGTAAGGGGAGAGAGAGGAGGAAAGGGAGGGAGAGGGGGGAATAAGAAGAGAATGTCAAGAAGAAGAAAGGGGAGGTGGGAAGGAGAGGAAGAGGAGGAATGGGGAGAGATAGGGGGAGAGAAAGGAGGAGGGTAGAAGGAGGGGGAGAGGAGGAGGGGGGGAGGTGAAGGAAGGGTTTAATGGGGAGGAGGGAGAGGAGAGAGGGAAGAAAAGGGGAATGAGAGGAAGAAGGTGGAAGGGGAAGGAGAGGGGGAGAGGGAAGGGGAGAGGAGGATGGAGAGGAGATGGAAAGCGAACAGAAGGGAGATGGGGAGAGGGGAAGGTAAAGGAGGAGTGGGCGGGAGAAAGGGAGGGGGAAGGTGAAAGAGGAAAAGATGGGGGAGAGGAAAGGGGAGGGAGAGGAAGAGGAGAAAGTGAAGGACGGGTGGAATGGGGAAAAAGGAGAGGATGGAGAGGAGGAGGATGGAAGGGAAAGAGGGAAGGGGAGGGAAAGGAGGAAAGTGGAAGGGGGAGGGAGAGGAGTAGGGTTGAAGGTGGAGGGGGAGAGGGGGGAGAGGGAAGATGGGAGAGAGAAGGAGAGAAAAGGGATGAGAGTAAAAAAAATGAGATGAAACGTGTGTGTGTGTGTGTGTGTGTGTGTGTGTGTGTGTGTGTGTGTGTGTGTGTGTGTGTGTGTGTGTGTGTGTGTGTGATCTGGGAATACATTTCCAAATCCCTACGATATAATTACCTGTACTAAGAACTTGGTATAAACTCATTATAGAAAATTTAATATTTTTTTACGATGAAAAAAATGAAATTAGTTAAAAAAAATCGGATCTGAAACGATAAATTTGGGGAAAAAAATTACAAGTTTTGGATTTCATAGAATTACCTTCATTAACAAATATTATATGCAATCAAAGATAATTGGAATTAGTCAAGACTGCGCCTTAAAGAGATATATATTCAAATAAGCAAAAGAAAGTTAATTTATTTAAAAGCTGCATCTGATTATTAAGAAAAAAATCGTTTGATTTCCTTTACAAACTAAAATAACGAAAATATTGAAAAAAATGTCAGTTGGATTTTACCGACTATACAAGAAACAGCAGTAAACCTTCAACGTTAAAACAAAATAAACCTCGGAACTGGTGATAAAAATAGCATCTGAATTCCGTTAAAAGAAGAAGGAGGAAACTAGATTAAAAACAATTATAGGACCACGTAAAAATTAGGCACCCCAGCTTATTTCACCTTACAGTTAACGATCCTAACCTAATCTAACCAAATATAACCTAACCTAATCTAACCAAACCTAACCTTATCCCTCCCTCCAGGTAACGTTACATTGTTTAATCACCAGGTGTAATAATCTGGGGGTGTCTAATCTTCATGTGATCATACCATAAAAAAAAATATTGAAATGTTTGTAGCATCAGCCCAGGTGTGGTGTAGGAGGGTCAGACTTCTTCAATTTACCTACAATGTCAGTGGTCCATCATCGTCTAGGTTGACCATTGTGTGTTGGCAGTAGCAGGGAAATCATTTTTTTTTATTGATATGAACAGAACACCAAAAGAAAATAGTTTACTTTTTTCGACTTTTGATGATTGTGAAGAGTCTACCTGTTTTATTTATTTATTTCTTTCTTTCTTTCGTTTTTCCTTCTTTTTCTTTATTTTCTCTCACTTATCTTTTATTGTTTTATCTTTATTCCACACACACACACACACACACACACACACACACACACACACACACACACGCAGGATTATTTCTTTTCTTTTCACACACATATATAAACTCTCTCTCTCTCTCTCTCTCTCTCTCTCTCTCTCTCTCTCTCTCTCTCTCTCTCTCTCTCTCTCTCTCTCTCTCTTTCTCTTTGTCTCTTTCACTATTTACAAGCTGTATCTCTGCCTCTCTGTCTCTCCCCATCCTTCATTAGTATCTTCTTCCTCTCTCTCCCCTTATTCACTTACTCTCACTATTTCTACCCTTCCTTCTCTTTCTCTCCTCCTCTCCCTTTATTTCCCTTCCTATCAGTCTTTCAATCCTTCCTTTTCTCTCTTCCTCTCCGTCTCTCACAATTTCTCCCATTCACTTGCTCTTCTTCTCTCTCCACTTCTCCCATTCACCTCCTTTTCTTCTCTCTTTCTTTCTCTCCCTCTCTTTCTTTCTCTCCCTCTTCCCATCTTTGTTACGCCATCACCGGTCTTACATCATTAGCTATAAATGGATCACTTACTAACAATCGGCCTCAGTATAATCGAATTCCGAAGTCCTATTGAGAACTGGTCTTCGAAATGACCTTTAATGAAGAAGGTCACAGCTGAGTGGTATCTGATGTCAGGTCATTTGGGTGATATTTAATAACTCTGGTATGATGTTATTGCTGTTGTTGTTGGTGTTTTTGTTGTTGTTGTTGTTGTTGTTGTTGTTGTTGTTGTTGTTGTTGTTGTCTTGGACTTCTGACTTTATTTTATTGTTTTTTTCTTTTTTTTTTACATATTTCGTGTCATTATTATCCCGTTCTTTATATGTCTCTTACCATTGTTTTCTTATCCTATTTGTATTTCTTGTTATTTATCTTGTTTTATATTGTCATTATTGTCCCCCTCTCTCCCTCTCTTCATATGTCATACATTTATTATTTTCTTATCTCTTTCTTCATTTCCTCTTTTTAATCTTCTTCTCTTCTATCTGCTATTATTTTTTCTTCTCTCTTTCTCTCTAATTTATCTCTCTATTCCTTCATATCTTTTATATCTCATAATATCGTCTCTTCCTCCTTCTCCTCCTTCTCGTCCTCCTGCTCCCTTCCTCCTCCTACATCTTCTCTCTTTCTCCTCCTTGTCTCCAGCCTTCATACTCTCATTGCCTCTTCATTTTTCCCTTATATCTCCTGTTCTAACGTCATATTTTTCTCTTCTTTTATCTTACTTCGCATTTGTGTTTCTGTCCACGTTTTCCCGCGTAAGAATAATGATGAAATTAAAGGAGTGACTTAATTAGATTTTCTTTGAGTCTCACATACGTACACACACACGCGCGCGCACACATACACATACACACACACACACACACACACACACACAGACACACACACACACACACACACACACACACACACACACACACTCCCCACATATACGTATCAAAGTATTTAACAAAGGGAGGTGAATTCTCTTCGGTGTGGCACTAAATCTGATGTATTTTCAACTTTAATAAGACAATAGAAATTTACTTTAAAAACCAATGTTAATCAGATTGAGTTACTAATGTATTTACCCAGTTAGACCGTAAGCCTCACGCTTAACTTTCACTCACACAGAGCTGCGTTGATACAGTTAGAATCAAGAGATATAGAAATGCTGACTCGCGAGAATAATATTGAATCAGTTCGTTCCACCAGTGTCGCCATAGGGAGGTGAGAGATGGCCAAATGTATTTCTAAGTTAACACAGACACACTAAGACTCAAGATATTACAGGAATGGAATATAAACTAAGAGAGATGTTATTGCATGGAGTCAGGTATTGAAATGGTGATATGTTGACCATATTACAAGAAAAACATGAGATAGGAAAAGACCAGATGCCGGTACAGTATTAGATGGAGAGAGGAATTTCGAAGTCTTGTAGGTACTCAGTGAACACAAAAAAAAGTCAGAGCAGGAGAATATTACAAATTTTTCTGGGAGGTCTTCACCCTAGGGAAGAATGATATAGGCGAGCTAAGGATAATAATTTGATATATAAACGTATATAATCTAGTTAGCAAATTAAAGCATCCAATTAAATATATTACTTGAGAAAAGGAGAAGAGAAACAGGTAATAATACCCAGCTCGTTCCCAGGCGAGCTTTATCACACAGTAAACATCTCAGATAAATGAAAACACATTCCATCAGACGTTTACGAACTGAAGCAGCGAGTGAGGATGATGACGCCGCCACAGCCGAGGACCACCGCGGTGCTGTGATGCTGTTAAACCCTTACTGTATTATTTTCTGATGTGACCACCATAAGCCACAAGATCCTGACTATTATACTGGCTGTTAAAATGTCGGGTGACGAGAGATATTCGGAAGATTGTCACTTAATGGCCTGGAAGATAGGAGATAGTGAGAGAAGCAGAGAAATAGATAAAGGAGATGTGAGAGAGAATGATTAAAGAGAGACAGAGAGAGATGATACTGAACTAGATCTCCCCAAACTGTAAGGTTAGGTGCACCCATTCACAGCTGAATGGACTTATGGTGCAGCGGGCGCGAACCAGCGGCCTTTAGGACAGAAGGTAAGGGCACTTTCCCTTCATATGATTGTACAGGTACAGTAGTTTCCCAGGTGATGACTCCTTAAACTATAAAAGGAAATAAACGACCCAAGACACCATTAACCAGCTATATAGTCCCCACAGGTTGTTCAGAACCTTCACCCTTAAATACTGTGGACGTATATTGACTGTCAATTATAGGTTAAATTCTCCGTGAATATTGTACTGCCGGATTTCAGTGACCAGAGGAAATCAAATTTTCCGGGTGTGTGGAAATTCTGTTCTTGGGTATTGGAAGCTGAGGCGTAATTACATCATCATATTCCAATTTCGTAACCAAAAGCGCGTTCAGACGTGGTTATGGGGTTGTACAATATGTTTGCTTGGTGCTGCCTTGAGAATTCGGGTTTTCGTGAGAAAATAAAAATTCCAATTCGTGGAGTCTTGAATGAGAGTCGTAGATTGTTATTTACGCTCTGGTGAGATGTGCAGTATATACTGTATGTCCTGGTGACTGTAAGTGTAAAGGGTATTTTAAGCGGAGGTGTGTTGTGTTGAGGATGGAAATAGCGTAATGGGTAAACGATAATAAGCTTAATAATTGAGTGCTAATATTCCCATTACAGTAAGAAAATAACATACTTTTACCACAACCAGAGACGTGTGTTTACTAAATGTTGATGACTCTTATATATAACTAACCTTGACCACACTCATAAAGATCTTAATATATAATGTCGCAGTAATAATTCTTTATACACTAACATATCATCCCACTGCGTCACAACAAAACTCAAGGACTTATAACTAAAGATAAACAATGTTGATGCCTTGGTACACACATACATGGCAGTTTGTTGTTAATAAACATTGTTATTTGTTCGAGTTACCATGTCCATTACTCACAGTCAGATGGATAAACACCCGAATGGTCACACACACACACACAAGAATATATTACATTTATAATTCCTTCGTCCATGTTTGACTAAGAGAGCAGATAACATAAACCTGACACTCTATCTCTGTGTTAACATTGGTTGATAAACGCTCTGATTAAATGAAAATTGGATTAGGTTAAGTTAGGTTTATGTTGTGGGTTACATTAGTTTTTTTAGCTTTAGTATAGTAAGGGGTCAGCTAAGTTACGTTGTTTTATGTTAGGTTAGCTTAAGTTAGTTAGCTTGAGGGTAGGTTGGGTTACAATTATGTTTGATTTGTTTAAGGGTTAGTTAAGGAACACTGAATTTAGTTTTAATTAGTTTGTATTTAAATACGGTTACATAAAACACTTTGACACATTTTACAAAAGAAGCAAAAGAGACTAGAAAAATACTAAAACTCCGATGCAAAACATAAAACAATAGAATAAATAGAAATAAATTACTCAAATTAAAAACTAAAAACGCTCACACATAAGTAACTCAAACATGGCTAGCTTTGACCGTAGACTTTCACGGGCGTGTAAGTGAAACGTGGGTAACATCGACCGTAGACTTTCACCGACCAGACGGGTTGATAAATAACTAAAAATAATCCTTCCACATCTTTTTTGCATTTTATTCCTCATCCATGTTAATATAATCCTACCATACTATTTCCCATTGTATTTCTTATCCATCTTTTAATTACACAGTTACTAGCTTCGAGTAATAGGGATAGTTAACTCCTCTCTTGATAACAACTACTTTAAGTTAATTATGTATTCCAGACTTTTTTTTACTTTTTAGTGACGAGAAAACAAAAAAGTGGAGAGAGAAAGAATGAGAAATTTTGTAAAGGTTGAAAATCGGGAGGAGAAAGAGAGATAAACCGCAGCTATAATTACATTGTCTCTTTGTGGCCAGGCAATGCAATATAATAACCAGACCTGACCTGACTTACCGTGACCTGATCTGACCAAAACGAACGTGATGTAGTTTTTTTTTTTCTTAAACTAACCTAACCTGACATGACCAGACCTTATCAGACTATATTAGAAGGCGACTTTAAGACCTCAAGTTAAATCATTTTGTCTATCTTACATGATGATATACGAAGTTCTGAATATTATCAACTTATTTACTCAACACTTTAATACTGGGAAAGACATCTTATATAGCACAGCTCCAACAGGATGGACGGACAGAACCTTACAACTGGAGAAGAGAAACTGTAGGTCATTTGTCATTCACCCAAATTGAAACTGAAACAATTTATTCACTAGGGCTGGGATACACGATAGAGAGCAATTTCCATTTTGTTAGCCTTCTTTTCAGCAAAACTCAGATACAGTGGAATTGTCGAAAGTGAATAGCAAATACCGACTTTCTGTGGAGAGGGGGGTAGGGGAGGAGGACTTCTAAAACCTAACAGATTAGAGATTACTACAGTTTGTGCACATTCCCACACAACAGAAATCGGTGGTATTAGCAAGAAAGGTTAAGACGTTAGGTGCTTACGTGGGTAGCGACTTTAATTAGTGGTGTTATACAGAAGTCATAGTGCTCGTCTGGGGTGACTTATAGGATAACGAATAACCATCCTCCTCCTCCTCCTTCTCCTCTTCCTACTACTACATCTACGTAATCCGGTCATATGTAAATTTCAATGTGTTTATGCTCGTCTACCGGGGCTCATCATCGTGTATAAAGTCGATTATTCAAGACGAAGTAGAATAGCTGGTCGGAATATGTTGCTGGTAGTGGGAAGTTAGCATGGGTATAATAGGAGATTGGGATGATTCTGATGGGGGATGGGGGGATGGGGGATGGGGGATGGGTGGTGAAATAGATACAGTATAGGATTGGAAATGACTCTTGTGATGGAACTGCTGTAGTTGAGATAGATGTAATGGGCTATTGGGAATGGCTTTTGTGATGGGAATGGAGGAAGAGGAGAGAGACATGATAGGAATGGGGGGAGAGGGGAGAGACGTAATGGAAATGGGGGAAGAGAAGGAAAGAGACATTATAGGAAAAGGGGAAGAGGAGAGATACATGATAGGAATGGGGGAGATGGGAGAGAGACGTAATGGAAATGGGGTAAGAGAAGTGAGAGACATGATAGGAATAGGGGAGAGGAGAGAGACATGATATAAATGGGGTAGATAAGAGAGAGACGTGATGGGAATGGTTAAGTTGAGGTGGTCGTGTAAGAGATGATAAAAAATAGGAAATGAAGAGAAATAAGAGAGAAGGAGAAGAGAGGGAAGGGAACAGAGAAAGGAGAAGGCATGGAAGGAGGAAGAGGAGGAAAGGAGGAGAAGGAGGAAGGGAAAACGAAAAGAAAATGAATAAAGGGGAAGAGAAGAAGATTGAAGAATGGAGAAGAAACACGAAGAGGAAGGGAGAAGGAGGAAGGGAGGAGGAACAGGAAGAGACGAGTGGAGGGAAGGGAGGTTAGGGTAATCTTCACGAGGGCTGGACTTGTTAATATATAGAGGACCTTCGCCCTGTGTGAGGTTAGAGGACAGCCAGCCTACACTCCCCGCCTCGTGCTAGTGGAGGGTACAGGTCATACGAGGGAATTAATTGGATAACGGGTGCCATGTTGGGTGTGTGCCGTAAGATATGAGAGAGAGAGAGAGAGAGAGAGAGAGAGAGAGAGAGAGAGAGAGAGAGAGAGAAAGAAAGAAAGAAAGAAAGAAAGAGAGAGAGAGAGAAAATATATACAAAGAGAGAGAAAGACATAGAAAGAGATAATATTTAGCAATTAAAGAGAGAGAGAGAGAGAGATAGAGATACAGAGATAGATATAGAGATAAAATATGAGAGATATAGAGAAAAAGAGAGAGAGAGAAATGTCAAGTAGTAGTGGAAACTGGTTAATTTTTTTTGCTCTCTATGATAAATTAATGAATTTTAGGCAGAAAAAACCCAAATAATTGTATCCTCTCTCTCTCTCTCTCTCTCTCTCTCTCTCTCTCTCTCTCTCTCTCTCTCTCTCTCTCTCTCTCTCTCTCTCTCTAATTCTGTTGCTTTGCGTGATTATGAGCTACAAAACGACTTGTACTGTAATTGGTGGAGGCTGAATCAGGAGAGTACCCACAGTTAAAACTGATCACCGAATCTATGTTAGAAGATCAGACTAAAACTATAACTATTTTAGGTGATTTTAAAGGTAGATTCGATTAGGTCACAGGTGGTTAAGTCAATTTAGGTTTATTTTGGCTAATTAAACTTTGGATTAGAATGGTTTAGAATTTTTGGTTAGGTTAGGTTAGGTTAGGTTAGGTTAATTCAATTTATGTAAAGATGATTTAGAGTTAGGTTACCATTATATTTACTCGGGTTAAATTAGATGAAGTTAATAAACATAAGCTTTAAGTTAAGTTAAAGCAGGGTTAAATCTCGTTAAAACAGATTATTCCATGCAAGATTAATTAAACCAGCTTCAATACCAATAATATCTTATGGGTACAAATGAATGCAATCTGAAAATAGACAAAAAAATATTATATTCTTTTTACACTACAAAAGACTCCTGAATTATTGAGAAAACGTTGAGCAAAAATGTGAAGGTAAAATAAGATTAACTTTGTTATTTTAAACTGTACTTGGAGGCAATACCTTACATAATGATGGAATGGTTCGTATATATATATTTTCTGGTCAATTATGCAAGATATTTTAATGCAAGTTTTATATGTGTAATAATGGCTAGGAGCATATGTGTGTGAGTTATCTTGTCTGTATGTTTGTCTGTCTGTCTGTCTGTCTGTCGTTATCTCTCTCTCTCTCTCTCTCTCTTTATTTCTTCGTTTGACACTCGTCTTTTTTTCTTTCTTAATATTTTTTTTTTATTTCTTTATATTTCCTTCTGCCATTCTCTTTCGCTCTCATTCTTTGGCTTTCATATACTCTCTCTCTCTCTCTCTCTCTCTCTCTCTCTCTCTCTCTCTCTCTCTCTCTCTCTCTCTCTCTCTCTCTCCTTCGTGCCGGTAGAGGAGATGAGGAGGAGAGACAACAACACAGAGAGTGTACAGCATTGTGAGACAGCAGACGTAGATGAGCTTAAGAAGTAATCCTTGACTGCGGGATTGGAGAGTTATGAGACTGGAGGATTAAGGGATTTAAGGGCAACAGGATTGAAGGAGCAAAGGGATTAATTGACGGTAAGGGATTAATCTTAGTGTCTGTGGTATTTGTAGGATGCTTGGAAGGATAGTTTGGAGGATAGGATGCTATGGGATTCGGAAATTAGATGATTGTGGGGACTGAAAAATGACACGATTGGAGAACTGTGAGATTGGAAGACTGATAGATTGGTAAAATGAAGAGTGAACCTGAATGACTGATTGTGGGAATTATAAGACTGAATGTGAGAACTGTAGGTGTGACTGACTGTAAATTAAAAAAAAAAACTGACTGGTATGGGAGAGTTACAAGACTGACTAAATGGAAAAAATTTGCAGGATTGACTTGGCTGTGAGAGATACAAAACTGATTGGGCAAAAGAACTGTAAAACTAACTGTGAGGGTTGTAAGAATGATTGGCTAGGTGAGCTGTAAGACTGTCGACAGAAAGAGTGGGTAGTTTGCTGGGGGTGGGGAGGCTGTCACTGTGGTAAAGATATATTAATGGTTCTCTGTGAATACCAGCTCATTATACATACAGAGAGAGAGAGAGAGAGAGAGAGAGAGAGAGAGAGAGAGAGAGAGAGAGAGAGAGAGATACTAAACTCCTGCCTCAATATATTCGCTAACCTCTACAGTTACGACAACACACTTTTACTAAACATTAAACTATAGTAAGGTTAGGTTAGGTTAGGTTAAATATCTTTCACTGTGGTTATGGTTCTGAGTCAAGGTTCTAGTCATTATAAACATCAATTAACCTTGATAATGATGAAGGGGCAACTCAGGTGCCGTGGTAGACCAGAGTACATGAACTCCTCTGTGTTTTAAAATCATACCTGAATGTGTTACCGATATTTCAATTACACTTCAATATTTTACCTGTTCTATGACTTTTAGGTGATCAGAAACTACAACAAGAGAGATAAAGGTTATAGATACTGTAGTTAAAAGAGACGAAAATGAATCTTATATCTCAAGAAAAAAATTAATCTTGTTGCAGTAAAGTTAAAAAAAAAAAAATTATTTCGTTGTTTACATACTAGAACGAGTCAAAGAGGTCAATCACCTCCCTGACGCAATTAAGTTTGATGGTTTGATCGGCGGACGTGTATATGACGAGAGGAAAGAGGGAGGAGGATTGGTCACTAAAAGGGTAAAAATAATGGTGTGGAATTTAGGTCAGCGTTTTTTTTTGGGGGGGGGGGGGGGCGGGGGGAGGAAGGAGTAGAATTATACAATACGAATGACATGAAACATAGTCACCCCAGTTGATGCCACTTGTTGATTAGATACCCTAATACTAACTAGATACCTATGTTACGCTATGATAGGTTAGGTTAGGTTAGGTTAGGTTAGGTTAGGTTAGGTTAGTTTAGGTTAGGTTAGGTTAGGTTAGGTTAGGTTAGGTTAGGTTAGGTTAGGTTAGGTTACCATAGGATAGGTTAGCATAGGTTATATTTGGTTAAGCTAGTTTCGATAAGTTTAGGTTAGTTTAAAGTAGATTACCTTTGGTTAGGTTACGTTACCTAGATTTGGTTACGCTAGGTTAGTTTAGGTTAAGTTATGCTGATTAATCTTAAAATTAAATATATTCGGGATTAATATTCAAGTAAAAAAAAATAAAAAATAAAACAGCCTTACATCCAGACTACGTGTCAATATAACTCTGAGATTAGGAGTGTGGCGCCACGACTAGGAGTAATACCATAGTGCCCTTGTAAAAACTCCACTGTGTGTGTGTGTGTGTGTGTGTGTGTGTGAGAGAATTACTCCCTCTCCCCACCACGAGGCAGTACGTCACGAAAGACAGCATGGGAGGTAAAACTACACACAAGGGAAATGATACTACTGTTTACAATCCAAATACCTTGACGTTGTCTGTCTTGCTGTCTACCGTAAACACTATTCTGACCTTTTCTTACTGAGACGGTCACTGTGTGGGTAGACTGTAGAGGGGCCATTTTATTCCTATTTCTCACAGTAAAAACACAAAATTAATCGTAATTCATGAAGCTCCATTTATCACCATTAATGACCCTCAACTAATAGATGATCTTTTATTTTTTCCTCAGAGAACAAAATTCACGGGAGATATTCAGTGCCAAACGCAATTTTGGTTGTCACAAACTGAGGCTGTTGATATTGAAAGTAAACACGTCGGGGGAAAATGGCCGGTGTTTAAATGTTTTCAGGGAATGTTTACTTTGATTCTGGGTTTTATGCTGAGAGACAAACACACTGATGAAACTGTCCACAGTGAGTAAATAAACCCAATCATGTTACCAGGGTTCGTAGCCAATTATCCTGCTTGTTGACACGTACACACTCTCGCCCACCCTCACATACATACAAACTCTAACGCCCACCCACACATACATATACACTCATGCACACACACATGTACACAAACTCCACGTACATACAGTACATGTATGTGCATACATACTCACTCATACACATATAATAATAATGGTTGCCCTCGTGTAACGCGCATGGCCGGCTCTAGGGCCACCTAGGCGCAAATTTGTTTAAGGTGTAGAAGTTGTCGCCAACACAACAACCACACCCTGAGTTAACGAGCTGCATGACCCAGTGTCAAGGAATAGTCCAAGAAGACCGGACAGCTCGCCAACTGCACTGGCTAACCATTACCCCGGAATACGATCCGCAAATTGATTAACATTCAGCTTTCCAATTACTGCTGGGTAGACAGAGGCAAATGGCGTAAAGAAACTTGCCCATAGTTTCACCCTGCCCGGGGATCGAACCCAGGGATGCTGACCATTACACCACAGTTCGCCATATACACATGTAGACTTGTAAACGATATCATGCAAACACACACACACACACACACACACACATACGTTCATACACACAAGTACACACATACACATAGTTCCATATATTAATATATAAACACTTACAGACATACACACACACACACACACACACACACACACACACACACACACACACATATAAGAACGGAAAGGAAGACATACATATGTACAATCAAAGACAAAAATCGAGTCGTGGTTTTGTCCCAAGATTAAATATAACCCATGAAACATTATGAGAACCCCCTACCACGAGGCAGAGCGCACCAAAAGTTTTAGCCCTTCGACATATGTTTTCACCAAATTTCGCGACACGACCTTTGTCTTTCATTGTACACACATAAACAAAAACATATAGAGAATAACATATACAACCGGACTCTCCCCCCAGAGAGAGAGAGAGAGAGAGAGAGAGAGAGAGAGAGAGAGAGAGAGAGAGAGAGAGAGAGAGAGAGAGAAATAAAGAAAACAACATTCAGACAGACAGACAAATAAGGAAGCAGGTGGGTGGGTGGGTGGGTGGGTGGGTGGGTGGTTGAGGAGACTAACTAGAGTGTGAATGACCTGTGCAATTAAGGTGAGATTGGACAACCCCTCCCCCCCCCACCCCCACCCCCCACTGTGTGTCGTACAAAATTGTCTCAAATGTGAGCTATTTCTCTCCCATAGTCGCTGTCTGCCTTACTCTACTGCCTGGATGTGAATGACCCCTCTCTCTCTCTCTCTCTCTCTCTCTCTCTCTCTCTCTCTCTCTCTCTCTCTCTCTCTCTCTCTCTCTCTCGTTTACCTACATGACACGTATGGCACCCTAAACCCTTGACACATTGAATGATCGTGAATGTACTGTCATTTGTACTGACATATGACACGATATACCAGTTCCCAAATTCTGACACATTATGACACTATAAGGTTATTTTCCGATACATATGACACAATATGACCCAGAAATATGACACTCATGATACCATTTTTTACTATACCCTGACACGTATGTAGTCGAGGAAAGGTGAAAAGGGAAGGAACATTGAGGGTGATAGTATGGAAAAAAGTGACACTGGAGAGGTTAGGTTAGGTTAGGTTAGGTTAGGTTAGGTTAGGTGAGGTTACACTTAATTAGGTTACATTAGGGGTGAATTAGGTAAAGTATCTTGGTCCAGACACTAATGAGTACGTGTAATGAAACTGTGTGTCATTTTAACTACCTAGTGAGAGGGAGAGGAGAGGGGGAGGGGTAAAAGGGAGGGGGAGGTGAGGGGGAAGGGGTAAGGTTAAGGTGAAAGGGGAAGAGGAGGGGAAGGAGAAGGGAAGGGAAGAGAAAGGTAGGGGAAAAGGAGACGAACGAGGGAAGGGAGGGAGAAAGAGAAGGAAGAGGGTAGACACTAGGGAAGGAAGAGTGGGAAGGGGAAGGGGGAGAGGAAAGGAAGGAATAGGGAAGGAGGAGGGAAGGGTTAAGTGGAAGGGGAAAGGGAAGGGAAAGAGAAGGAGGGGAGCAGGAAGGAGGAGGGGAAGGAGAAGGGGAAAAGAAAGGGAAGGGGAGATGGTAGAGAGGATAAAACTCGTCAAATATACTCAGGAATGTTTAAGCCATTTTGTTGATCATATCTGAGAAGCGTTTAACCTTATTTGATGTAGCTCCTCCTCCTCCTCCTCCTCCTCTTCCTCCTCCTCCTCCTCCTCCTCCTCCTCCTCCTTCCTTCTCCTCCTCCTCCTCCTCCTCCTCCTCCTCCTCCTCCTCCTCCTCCTCCTCCTCCCGTGGCCGGAATAATTCATAAACAATTGAAGGAAGGAAATATTTTGAGTACTTCCGTATCATTATTCCTTTTTAATGTAATGTAATGTAATGTACCGTATTGTTGTTATGTGATTTTTGCTCCCTCATATTTTTAGAAAATTAGATTTCGTTGGATAAATTAATCAAAATTATTAAACTAGGATTATCTATAGGCAATTCGAAAACAAATACGTAGAATTATGTAATGTAATATACCATAATCCAAAGTAATATCCTGTAATATAATCTGCTAAAAAAAAATATAATAAATAAATTATCAACCATTTCAGTAAATATAAGAGATTAATTATAACAAACCAAATACAACATTACATATACCATTATTTACCCCACCCCCACCCCTACCCCCCACCCTCCCCACATACACACACACACACACACACACACACACACACACGCACACAAAGCCCTGACAAATGGAAAGTAAAACAAGGAATTTGTGTGAAAGTCGTATCTGAGTCCCTGCTAAGTTACTTTGTCTTCCTCAGACACATCGGGATGGAGGAAGTGACGTGAACGAAGCTTCAGTGGACCCGCCTTCATTATCACCGTCGTCACTTTCTTCGTCACTTTCTTCGTTACTTTCTCTGTTACTTTCTCTGTTACAATCATCGTCACTTTTTTCGATACTTTTTTTCGATAATTTCTTAGGCAGTTTCTCCGCTACTTTCATCACTTTCTTCGTCATATTCTTCATTATCTTCGTCCTTTTATCTATCACTTTCTTTATTTCTTTCTCTATCCCCTCCACTGCTTTCATCATATTTGTCCATTTATTTCGTCACTTTCTTCACCGCCTTCGTCGTCCCATCGTCATCGTCACCCTCATCGTCTTCGTCATCATCATCAAGCAGTGTGGGTGGACGAGGAAACAAGCTGTGGTATTACACGTCGCCTCTCCTTCACCCTTAAGGTAATAATGGTTGGTCTGTCTGTCTGTCTGTCAGTCATAGCTCTCTCTCTCTCTCTCTCTCTCTCTCTCTCTCTCTCTCTCTCTCTCTCTCTCTCTTTCTCTGGCAATAAGAAGAGAATGATGGCAATGATAATAACAATAATGACACTAATTACCTCTACCAATAATAATAATAATAATAATAATAATAATAATAATAATAATAATAATAATAATAATAATAATAATACGAGAAATACAAAGACACACAAACAGACGAGCTATAAAAAATTCCAGAGATCTGTGTGTGTGTGTGTGTGTGTGTGTGTGTGTGTGTGTGTGTGTGTGTGTGTGTGTGTGTGTGTGTGTGTGTGTGTGTGTGTGTGTGACATATAGGTCAATGAGTGTTAATAGCCTCGTGTTGAGTGAATATAAGCATTTGCCTCACACAGCACAAATGTTCACTGCCATATGGTGTATCAGTAAGTAATTGAGGTCTATTTGCTTCAACATGGGACCTGTGTTAACGTCTAAAGACACTTGCTATCACCAATACGATATCAAATTGTATTATAAGTAAGATATATAACATACGATTCACATGAACAATTATCAAATAATCGATATCGCAAATACAATATCAATTACAGATATCAAAACACTGACATACAAACAAAATTAGAGTTAAATTGCTTATTAAAGTATTAACACCTAGTCAATGTGAACTAGTAACGGGAAAAGTGGATATATGTGTGTGTGTGTGTGTGTGTGTGTGTGTGTGTGTGTGTGTGTGTGTGTGTGTGTGTGTGTGTCTCACCTTTTAGCTTTGAGCTTTCTGTACCTGTAGTGTAACGCTATACCTCTTATTTATAATTACAAGGTCAGTTATATAAAAAAAACACAGGTACAGAGAACTCAAGGTTAGAGGGTTAAACTTATACCCTTGACCACTAATGTACACACACTCTTGTACACATAAAAATACACCAGTCACCCTTACACCTACACTACTCTACCTTCCACACAGAATAACTCTCTCTCTCTCTCTCTCTCTCTCTCTCTCTCTCTCTCTCTCTCTCTCCGCTGTCGTGTCATTAGTTAAGTAAACTTTAGTGTGGATGGGTGTAGTAAGTTCTTCCCCTCCCTCAGATACACGAAATATACCACACACACACACAAACACACACCCACACACACACACACACACACACATACCCACAAACACACACCCACACACAAACACACACATACCCACAAACACACACACCTACACACACACACACACACACGCACGTACACGGGTTGAATTGAGTCTGGCAGGATTTGTTTACAAGGTTCAACGAAAAAGTAAACAAAACAAGATCCCATTTACACCTTGTTGACAGAGTAGAGATGACACGTATGGTGGATCGTACTACTGATGCTAGATAGAACATGGGGCTTTTTCTGAGCTCCTCCGCCTAGTTTTATGTAGACTTTTGTATCTCAGTTCGTTGTTGATGGAGAATGTTACTCACTCACTCACTCACTCACTGACTCACTCACTCACTGGCGGATAAAATAATAGATAACAGTTTTATTCTTTTCTTCATTAACAAATAACTCTTACGTGGTTGAAGACAATTTATCTTCTCAGTAAATACCATTTGTTGTCGCTAATTGAACTGTATTATTGGATATTGTTTTTGCTTTATTTGTCTACGTGCTTTTATTTTTCTCTTCAATATGCTTTTGTTTTTTGGCTCAATCCATATTTTTTGTTCCTCTTATTCCATAGTTCTTTTGACAACGTTCTTTTATTAATTTATTTTTTGTCTTTTTTTTAGGTTTTATTTATTTATATGTTTTCATCACTTTTTCTTATCTCAATACTTTATCAATTTTCTTTATTATAATTAAATGTCTATTTTTTTATACTTTTATTTACCTCCCGTTGTTTTTATTTTGGTTCCTTTTTTTTTTCTTTAAGTTATTGTTATTTTTGTCTTCAATATTGATAAATGAGTCAAGACTCTGCTCAATCACACACACACACACACACACACACACACACACACACACACACACACACACACACACACACATCTTACACTATGGAACGTTTCATTCATCCTTTCTTTAGAGAGTTCAATTGCTTGCTTTCATTCATGTCGTTTTCAGCATTTTTGTTTCCAGTTTGAGTTTCTCATTTACCTGCCCAGTAACGTCATTCTTACCTGTACTTTAACCCTTTGAGGACATAATTAAAGGTATAAGACTTTGGGGACGATTATTTTAAGCTCTCAGACTTTTATGGCGATGTTATAAAGTATAAGAATTTAAGGACGATGTTTTAATCTATAACACTTTGATGACGAGGTTTAGTATATAAGACTTTGATGACGATGGTTTAATATATAAGACTTTGATGACGATGGTTTAGTATATAAGACTTTGATGACGATGGTTTAGTATATAAGACTTTGATGACGATGGTTTAGTATATAAGACTTTGATGACGATGGTTTAATATATAAGACTTTGATGACGATGGTTTAGTATATAAGACTTTGATGACGATGGTTTAGTATATAAGACTTTGATGACGATGGTTTAGTATATAAGACTTTGATGACGATGGTTTAGTATATAAGACTTTGAAGACGAGGTTTAGTATATAAGACTTTGAAGACGAGGTTTAGTATATAAGACTTTGAAGACGAGGTTTAGTATATAAGACTTTGAAGACGAGGTTTAGTATATAAGACTTTGATGACGATGGTTTAGTATATAAGACTTTGATGACGATGGTTTAGTATATAAGACTTTGAAGACGAGGTTTAGTATATAAGACTTTGAAGACGAGGTTTAGTATATAAGACTTTGAAGACGAGGTTTAGTATATAAGACTTTGATGACGATGGTTTAGGATATAAGACTTTGAAGACGAGGTTTAGTATATAAGACTTTGATGACGATGGTTTAGGATATAAGACTTTGATGACGATGGTTTAGGATATAAGACTTTGATGACGATGGTTTAGGATATAAGACTTTGATGACGATGGTTTAGTATATAAGACTTTGAAGACGAGGTTTTAAACTAGAAGCATTTTAGGACGATAATTTATGCTATGATCCTATAATCCAAGATGTTATTGTTCTTAGAGAATTATTCCTTTGCCCCTTTAAGGATAATGGTTCAAGAATAATGGTCTATGCTATTATTATTATTATTATTATTATTATTATTATTATTATTATTATTATTATTATTATTATTATTATTCCCTCTAGTTTCTCTCCTCATAGCTGCCAACACTCACACTCATAAATCCTGATACACCATCTAGTTGTCGTGAACCTCAGACCAAAGCTTCTCTCAAACATGCATCACCTTTACCACCTCGCCTCGCTCACCTGATAAATGATACGCTCAATCGTTCACACTTCCAATGACCTCAATACACACGATGGTTCCTTGCCTAATTACATTCTGCGTCTTCATTATCTTATTATTACTGGTTTCCCTTTCATTACATTAACCCGCTCGGAAATACAATAGATATCGTAAATGATCTTGAGTTTCGTGTTGTGAATGCCGATAGACTAAGTGTAATTTCATTTGGGGTTTCCATTTAGCGCGCAAAGCTCCCCCAGGAGAATTTCCCCCCACCCCTCTCTCCCCATCTCTGTTGGGCTCCAACTCCTGGGGAGAGATATCAGTTTCTCCTGAAGGTGTAATCCTGAGAATACGCTAAATTATCATTTTTCCAAGTACTGTATACGTCTTAGGTGTGACATTTCTCTGTCGTTTTTACTCATATGTGTTGTGTTCGTTTCCATGTTACTACACATTGTAACAGATTGTAGATAAAAACACTGATGAACTGAACACGGTTAATAATTTTACTCATGTTCTTTTCTCTTATTTCAGAATGAGTGTTTGTCGTTACATTCATCCCGGTAGTGTCCATTGGTCGGCAGGCAGACAGCCATGAGTTGCCCGTGAGTCTGCGGTTCCTGCACGGAGGAGCCAGACAAGGTGACCACTGCCCAGAAGTCTCCTGGAGGCTCGCCATATACATGCATCAGTGAAAAGTTGTGCCAAAAATAAGTTACTCAATCGAGAGTAATCTGCAGATCCCTCATGATGGCGTACCTCAGGTTGAACGAGAACGAGACTCTGCCGGTCTTTGTTCCCGCAGACCTCAACGTCACAGGACTAGAAGAGGAAACTATCGTCGCGGAAGATGTCGAGTGGAATTTGGATATCACGATGCCCATCTGGGAGGTGGTGCTGACGGTGGTCTCATTGAGCGTCATCATCATCTTCACCATCGTCGGCAACGTCCTCGTCATCCTGTCTGTGTTCACTTATCGGCCGCTGAGGATCGTGCAGAACTTCTTCATCGTCTCCTTGGCTGTGGCCGACTTGACGGTGGCGGTGTTCGTGCTGCCCTTCAATGTCGCCTACAGCATCATCGGCAAGTGGATATTCGGGATCCACCTGTGCGAGATGTGGCTTACCTGTGACATCATGTGTTGCACAGCGTCCATCCTCAACCTGTGTGCCATCGCCCTCGACCGGTACTGGGCCATCACCGACCCCATCAACTACGCCCAGAAGCGCACCCTGAAGCGTGTGCTGATCATGATCGGTTTGGTGTGGACTATTAGCGTCATCATCTGCCTCCCGCCTCTCTTCGGCTGGAATGACTGGCCAGAGACGTTCACGGAAGAGACGCCCTGTATACTCACACAGGAGAAAGGCTTTGTCGTCTACTCTTCGTCTGGATCCTTCTACTTCCCTCTCTTCATCATGACGTTGGTCTACATCAAGATCTTCACAGCCACACGACGAAGGCTACGAGAGAGAGCCAAGGCCTCCAGACTAAACCAAATCCCAAACACTGGAAAGGCCAGAGTGACGCGGGAAGAGGACTCAGCGGTGAGCGAGAACGGACAGAATGGCTACAACGACAGCTGTAAGAAAAAATTAGTTCAAAAGAAACGACGAAAGAAGAGGAAAACGGTGACGGCTCAAACGACAGCCACCACGACCACGACATCGCTGGTTCCTCCTCCCATAGCCGAGAGTTCTATCACCGAGAACGACATAAGCAACCCAAAAGAAGATTGTTCTCCCGTGGAGGAGAAGAAGAGCTCAGATGTTGTAATCAAAGTCAACCCAAAGAGTGGCAGCCAAATCCATCAGTTCATCGAGGAGAAGCAAAAGATCTCGTTGTCGAAGGAGCGCCGCGCTGCCCGTACTCTAGGGATCATCATGGGCTCCTTCGTTGTCTGTTGGCTTCCTTTCTTCCTCATGTACGTCATCCTTCCCTTCTGCCCGACCTGTCCTGAGCCCAACATCAAGATTATCAACTTCATCGTGTGGCTGGGCTACATCAACTCCTCCCTCAACCCCGTCATATACACCATCTTCAACATGGATTTCCGAAGAGCATTTGCAAGAATCCTGAGATGTCCGAATGCTGCCACCATATAATTTACATAAGACTTTCTTCTTCCCTTTAACGTGTCAACTCTATCACCCTCACCTGGACTTCCATGAATATTTACTACGATCATGATGTAAACTAAACTCGTCATAGCCTACAGAGGTGTTATAATAGACCCTATTAACCGGTAGCCAGTGATATAGTGACGCTTCTTACTACCGGCAGAGGGCCATTAGGTGTATCTAGTGATGAACCAATACAATATACCAAAATAAACTCAAAAAACTTTTACTGTATCTTCAGTGAAGAATAAATAATTGTTGTCACGGAGTCAGCATAGAGTAGAAGACAGAAGTTGCTCATATACTGTAGTTCATCAACACTGGCTGGTAGTTGACAATAAAGGCAGCTGGTGAGTGAGACGAGACTTCATATGTGTTGATGAGGACATGAGGTCATACTCCCTCACCTGTGTGTGTATACATATATAAATATAACCAAATGTACATAGCGGAGACACTTATGAAACAGAGGAGATAATTAAAGCATAGTTCAGGGAAATCTTGCGAAGGTGATAACTTATTTTTCTAAGAGTGTAAGTGGTGGACACCGGAAGTTGATGTTGTTTTGTCCGGCTGTTCGGTCACTGTCTTATGCAGCAGACGTTTTGCTTAGCATTGAGATGAACCACATGTTAATTGTATCTGTTTAAATTTTAATGAAATTGTTTGTCAGTTATTGTTCCCAATATATATATATATATATATATATATATATATATATATATATATATATATATATATATATATAATATATATATATATATATGTATATATATATATTATATATATATATATATATATATATATATATATATATATATATATATATATATTACTCTCACGACGAAGGGAACGAGAGTGAAATATAGATATTTGTTTCTGAACACAAAAAAGATATATATATATATATATATATATATATATATATATATATATATATATATATATATATATATATATATATATATATATATATATATATATATATATATATGCTTCATTCATAACTCACTAAACAACTTAACTAAGCTATTTTCTTCTATAACATTGATATATAAAATACAAAAATTATTTTTTTTCATGAAAATTGACCAATATATTAAAACATAACTTTATATCTTAACAATTGTATACATACACACATATCTGTCTAGTGTGCAAGTTTATAACTATATATATATATATATATATATATATATATATATATATATATATATATATATATATATATATATATATATATATATATATATATATATATATGTGTGTGTGTGTGTGTGTGTGTGTGTGTGTGTGTGTGTCTGAGTATGTGCTTGAGCATATATTAATAGTTTTGTTAATTTATCACACATACTTACATATTCCACACACTGGCTCCACCAAGACCATAGCTGACTGTTCACTCTGGCCTGTGTGAGTACTGTACCTACCGTGGTCTGTGTGAGTACCGTACCTGCCGTGGTCTGTGTGAGTACTGTACCTGCCGTGGTCTGTGTGAGTACTGTACCTGCCGTGGTCTGTGTGAGTACTGTACCTGCCGTGGTCTGTGTGAGTACTGTACCTGCCGTGGCCTGTGTGAGTACCGTACCTACCGTGGTCTGTGTGAGTACCGTACCTGCCGTGGTCTGTGTGAGTACTGTACCTGCCGTGGTCTGTGTGAGTACTGTACCTGCCGTGGTCTGTGTGGGTACTGTACCTGCCGTGGTCTGTGTGAGTACTGTACCTGCCGTGGTCTGTGTGAGTACTGTACCTGCCGTGGTCTGTGTGAGTACTGTACCTACCGTGGTCTGTGTGAGTACTGTACCTACCGTGGTCTGTGTGAGTACCGTACCTGCTGTTCACTAGTTGACACCCACTAATGAGTAATGACACAATTTAACACTTAATGAGGAATAATTATATAGTAGATATCAATGAAAAACTTAGGCCTTTGTTATATCTCAAGTGTGTGTGTGTGTGTGTGTGTGTGTGTGTGTGTGTGTGTTACATAATTCAATAGAAGGTGGCGGGGTGTTTGGTCTCGCCCCACTTCTAACGCATAGACTCAAAAACAACAAAGATAATATCACACTGTACATAGAGTTATGAAAAGGCCCAAAAACTGCCTAGTGTGTTAGAACAGTTATTTAGCATATCATCATCACTCTCTGGTGAGGACGGACTAATATAGCACTCATGACAGGACGGGAGACCAGAGGAGGTGTGACAAAGTGTGGTGATGTGGTGGTTGGTGTGTTAGGTGGAATAGGGTGGAGGGGGGAATAGAAAGTGACTCAGATCTTAAAAAAAAAAAAATAGTATGGAGATCTGACAGTAAGACCTATAACTCCCCCTCTCATCTTATCCATCTGACACAAACACAAACAAACACATCTACACACATACACAAAACAAACCTACTATAACGTCCACCTCTACTCCAGTTTCTTAGAGCTCTCGTGGTCTTAGGTCAACTTCTTGGCATGAGTAGTTGGACCTAAGGTGACGACGAAGGCTCTACGACACGTATCTGGTCGTCTCAATAAGTGTACCTCTTGTCTTATAAGAGTTACATCTACCTAATCGCACCTTTGTTCTCTCTATCTGCTTCTCTCGACGTGTTCCTTCCCTCCCCCTACCTCTGTAACTTCACACACCCTCCTAACCCCTCCCTAGAGTAGAGGGATTGGCCCCCCAAACTGAGCCCCTAATCGGGGTACCAATCCCTTAACACCTACCATCTTGACACCACCATGTGTCCCTGTAAAGAAGACGCCTGTAATTATAATATTATAAATGTTACTCAAATATACTCGTTATGGAACCCTGTTTGGTTTTGTCTTGACCTTCTTCATCTACTGAGTATGATCTGGCTGCCACACACACACACACACACACACACACACACACACACACACACACACACACACACACACACACACACACACACACACACACACATAACCTATCCTTTATATGAGCAGATTAGTGTTGTATTTTTGTTATAGTTTGAAGATAATTAATGATAATTACCTCCAACATGTGTATAGAGATTTGTATACCAAACGATATTAAGGATGGTAGGTTTTCAATACATCCAGAGACCGAGGAAAACGGTCTCTAATAACAGCAAACAGGTTGATATGACAAAAAAATATATATCAGTCTCTCTCTCTCTCTCTCTCTCTCTCTCTCTCTCTCTCTCTCTCTCTCTCTCTCTCTCTCCTGATTATAATAACAAGAAATACATATAGTTAAGGCCTATCATTAACTCTCACCGAAGCTCTATAGCCCACGGAGTGCTGCTGAAGTAATTGGCATTATAAGAAAATATCACGAACGGGGAAAAAATAATTATAATTTGCTGCTGTTTATTTTCTCGTGTTAAAATACTTTTGTTTTTATTTATTTATTTTGATTTAATTGGTGTTGAATTATGAGGTATCAAGTAAAGACGTTGATTGGATGGTAAATGTAGCCTTTATCTGGTATGTAAATGTATATATGATAGCATAGGATAGCAAGCATAGGATAGCATAGCATTGGATAGCATAGCATATGATGTAGAGTGGTAATACATGGTATATTAACATAGCGGAGTACATGCTCAGTTAATGCAGCACACTACACTGTAAGTTAGCATAACCACGTACAGTATATGGTAAGTTAACACAGCATAATACTTATTAAATTAGCACAGCAGAGTATATATTTACTCAATATAACTCACTGGACCCTAAGTTAGCAAAGTGTACCTCTTACTAACCTAACACAACATATTATTTGCTGAATTAACATAGTGTAAGCAATGTGAACTTTATACAGCACACATAATTATAAATAACATAATACAGTAACGACTTAACTAACATAGCTCATTACTCATCGATATAACAGAGCACATTGCCTATCATAGTATACCATTACGTAATAATAATAATAATAATAATAATAATAATAATAATAACAATAATAGAAACTCAATTCATAGAAAATGGAAAAAATTAAACAATCTCGTCAAGGTCAAACTCCTACAACAAACTATAAGAGTGTAATAACCTAAATTAATTCCTTTCTGTAAGATTAATTTATGTTTTACATTTGTTCACCTTGACACTATTATACATTTTACAGTCTTTTATTTACTAGTACATTTTTTTTTTACGTTAACCTCTATTTACATTACTTATTTGATAGTATTTTACACTTTTTTATATTTAACATTTATTTACAGCCATTTACACATCATAAATCCTACTTCTACACTTTTATTTTACACTTCATCTATTACAATCATTTACATTTATATTCACTTACATTTTACACTACTTTTAATTTACCCACGTGTTTACATTCATCATCTTAATCCCTTGTAAATGAAGTGCTTTAACCACTGACTCCCAGCTCCATACACAAACACTTACAGTAATAGTCCCATTTACTTAAGGCTCATATATGCAAAGAGTCAACATCAGTGTGTGTTCATTTTTACTCATTTACATATATCTTTTCACTTAATAATAACTTTATCATATTTTTAATCTCTTTATGATATATGTATATGAGTTCATTACATAGGCCTATAAAATCCCTATAATTTTATATCCGCAACGTTATATATCCACATTTTTCTAACCAAGGTGGATTTTATTTCTTGTTAAGCGGGTGAGCTGGATGGAGTCAAGGAAGTTTTCTCTCGGTGCGTCCGTCTTGGTGTCTCCAGCGTAAATCCACCCCATTGTTATGTTACCTAATGTGTGTCGTGGATTCTTAGTTAATTGGGTCGTGTTGTCTTTGTTATCTTGTCTGTATGGTGTTATCTGTGTCGTGTTGTCTTGTCTGTATGGTGTTATCTGTGTCGTGTTGTCTTGTCTGTATGGTGTTATCTGTGTCGTGTTGTCTTGTCTGTATGGTGTTATCTGTGTCGTGTTGTCTTTGTTACTTGTGTCGTTATCTGTGTTATCTGTGGTCATGAAGTTTGAGGTAAGGGATACAGTGTTAAATAAGGAGGTTCATTTGTTTACTCTCTCTCTCTCTCTCTCTCTGTTCCTAAGTAATTAAATAAGGCCTCGGGGCATTTTTCTTACTATTCTGTGTCATTTTATTTTCATATTTCTATATTATATATATATATTTTTTTTTTTTTAGATATTTTCTCATCAACTTTCAAGTTTTTTTTGTCGATTTTAAACTTAGGTACACTTAAAGATCACCCCCCCTCCTCCCACCCCCCCTCCCAGCCCCCCTACCCCCACTCCTTCAGTCTATTTCATTCTAAGATTAAACCCCCTAATGCTTTTACCTCTTGAGTCTTTTAGTATCATGATCAATGTTGTGGTCAATGTTGAAGTATATAGTCATTTATTTAACCCTTATGTTATGGTCAATATTATTTAATTATCCACCACCAACCTCACATAACTTCATTGGATTCGTGTTTGTGGTGAGATCTAGACCTCATGTTATTGTTACCTCTCATTGTCTCCTCCTCACGTGTAGATTAGCCTCCCTCAGGTAAGGTTAGGTTAGGTTAGGTTAGGTTTGGTTAGGTTAGGTTAGGTTAGGTTTGGTTAGGTTAGGTTAGGTTTGGTTAGGTTAGGTTAGGTTAGGTTAGGTTAGGTTAGGTTTGGTTAGGTTAGGTTAGGTTAGGTTTGGTTAGGTTAGTCTTGGGTATTTAATCATCAGGTGAAATAAGTTGAGGGTTAATCTTAATGTAATCCAAGTTATCTTCTCTCCTGTTGATTAATCTATTATTTGTTTCATCACCTGTTCAATTTGTCCCAGTTTACATCAGGTTAATTGTCTGCCACAGGTACACAATAACTGCTGTGAAAGATAATGGCTGTTGGTTCCTCCTATAAAAAAAAATATATATCTCGTTTTGTTGGAGTTTTCTGTACACGATGCCGGATTTTATTTCGTTTAATTTATCACTTTATTTATTACAATGCCTATGTGTCTTATTTACTTAACTTCATCAGCTATAACACATATCTTACAATGATAGATTTCAACAGCCACAGACTACCCCCCTTAACCACAACGTTATATGAAGTCTTTAGCTAATCCTCTCTAAGTTATTTTCAGTCAGGTTATTCACGTTAAAAGTTAATTATATCTTACGTAAATTAATCGAAAATAAAATAAGTATAATGTGTACTGGGTTAATAGGACTATTTCTGTATACCGTGTTACTGATTACGAAATCCCAGTTGATGCAATATGTTTCAGGTTAAATGCAACACTTCCATTTTGATTGATTGCAGTGTTGCAGAGTAAACGACATGACACAATACTGGATGCTTTCAACAACAGTGGGTGAGTGGGTGAGCTTACTTGTTTAAAAATATATTCATTGATATCTACTATATACTGGTATACAGATTTAATTTTTCAGTTTATATGAACGAAAAGATAATGACATAACACACATATTTATAAACGTAGAAATACTGAATTTACCAACGATAGACTTCTTGGTGATAAATTTTGAGAAATATGGATATTATCATGTATGCCAGATTTTATATATTAATTTATTCAATACTAGCAAAATTACTTGCCTTCGCCCGGGTTAGGTATATGCTGTATAACCTTAACTACCCCAGTTTGTCCTCCCTGACACGGGTAACCACCTCCCAGACCATAATATCAAATTCCACAACCTTGTGAGTTAGGACCCATGTAATATGTGTATAATGTTTCAGGTCTCTAACTGCTTCCTCTTTGGAGCTGTGGCTGGGACAGAGAGCTAGACAGACACGTCGTCTTGGTATTATAGAATCATTTAACTTGTCTTCAGTTACTTATAGTATATCATTTTCTCTCTCTCTTTCTATCGCTTTATTTACGTGTGTGTTATCTATCTAGTGACCCATCCATCTATGTTTTTATCTTTGTTGTTTTAATCATAAGTGATCAAGCGCATAACAATAGTTAGCAGTTAACAATAGTTTTATCACAATACAAGTATTTTTCAGACAATTTTCAAAAAACGTTTCACAGTAAAATCATTTTGAAAGGCCTTGGAGGCTTTTCCCCAAAGCTCTTTGGGGAATTTACCTAGAAACTCTTTGGAGGCTCTTTCAAAAAGTTCTTTCTAGAAGCTCTTTCAGGATACTTTCTAAAAATTTATTTAAATATTCTTTCTAAGAAAAAACTCGTTGAAGACATTACCCAAGACACCCTGGAGCTATTGTCGGTAAAAGAACTACACACGCTAAAAACACCACAAGAATTACACTTTCTTCCCTGAGCTACAGTAAGGAACCAACATTAGCGATGATCACTTCTCACCACACTCAAATATCGCTCAGAAGGTACTCAGGGAACAGGAGGGAAATTTCTCCAATGGTCCAATAGACTTTATAGTACCTGACAGTGAAGTTATATTACGACTCACACCAACACGATTGGATATCTTGGCCCAGGTTTTCCAAAGATATTCAGAAGTCACCAGGAAGTTATTTTTTTTATCTTTTCTCGTATGTGTGTGTGTGTGCGTGTGTGTTATGTGTGTGTGTGTGTGTGTGTGTGTGTGTGTGTGTGTGTGTGTGTGTGTGTGTGTGTGTGTTTAAGAAAGACGTGTAATCCGTCATGTTTTTCTTATTAATAATAGAAATAAATAAACACAATAATATAATAATAATAATAATAATAATAATAATAATAATAATAATAATAATAATAATAATAATAATAATAATAGCAACAAGAACAAGAAGATATACAAGAACAACAACAACAACAAAATGCACAACCAGAGAATTAAACAAACTAAAAAAAACTACAGGTAGGTTGTACGTCAAGAATTAGGCCCAGGTAACATAGTTGTCACCTTTGGTCAACTCTTTGATGTGAGGAGACGGGGATTCCCTCTCACCACAGAATCGGAAAATCCAATTTGTTAGATAAGGTTTGTCTCTTTAGCTCGCCACCTCCGCCCTAAAGATGCAATTACCACTAGGTATCAAGGTAATTTACTTTTGTAACCTCTTTTAGAAATGTAATTACGTTTAGATAATATGGTTATTTACCTGTGTAACCTGTTATAGAAAATAAATATATGCAGGTATCACGGTTATTCTGGTTAGTTATCTCAAATCGAATGTAATTATAGACAGTTATGAAAGACAATTACTTTTATAACTTGTAATAACATATAATAAGCTGTCTTAGTAAAATGTAACTATATACTCACCTGTTTAATATAAATACATTATAAATATATATATATATATATATTTACATTCTGGCTCTTATGTTGTGTAGTCTTTTACATCTCAACTGAGAGAGAGAGAGAGAGAGACAAATTAAAGAGAGAGAGAGAGAGACAAATTAAAGAAAGAAAGAGAGAGACAAAGAAAGAGAATACACACACTAATGCAGTACCACCAATCCTTTACAACCCACTACGTTAAATTAAGCGGCAAAACCTCACAATTTCCATGCAGTTTTTTTTCCTTCCTCTCGCTGTTCAAGGGTTTGCAATCACAAGAGTATTCAAGCAGCAGTACACACACACACACACACAGACGCACACAGACACACACACACACACACACACACAGACACACACACACACACACACACACACACGGTTAATGAATATGTTTTGTTTACCTTTTTAGTCATGCTATTGATAAGTGAATCATTTTCCAGTTGGTTTTAAAGAGGAATTTTTAGCCGTATGAACGTAAGTATTTGTCTGACATTAAAATATTTATTATTATTATTATTATTATTATTATTATTATTATTATTATTATTATTTATTATTATTATTATTTATTATTATTATTATTATTATTTTCATATATGATAAATCTTCACTTATTTTTATTTATTTATTTATTTATTTATTTTTTTTTTATGTTTCATCGAATTATGATAACGTTTCATCCTTACCACCGTAACTAACCCCACCACCCTCACCCCCATCTCCCCCATCACCTTCCGCCACCTCCCCCATCACCAACTACCTCCACTTCCCTCACCACCTACACCACCCCCACCACCTACACCACCACCCCCATCACCCTCACCGCCCCCACCTCCCTCACCACGCCCACCGAGGAGAACCAAAACTTGGGCGTTGGTAACAGAAAAATACTGATCTTAGAGGATCTCGTGTCACAGTCACTCACCGAATTTGATTAAAATCCATCGGTATATACTAGAGTTATACCTGCTAACAATTTAGGGCAGCACGTCAGCACAGTTGCACGGATTGGCTGTACAAAAGGATGCACGAGTTCATGGAAGCACAGAAGCACGGAGGCACACGAACAGCAGGCATACAGTACATTCTAAAATATAATTATTAAATTACCTGCAGTACGACACGTCATTAATAACAAAGAACACGGACACTAATAAGACCTTGATTAGTCCTCAGGTATATATTGGATTTTTACCTTCACTATCTAATCTGCCTCTCACAACCTCATTTGAATTTCAGTTAACCGAGTAACAGCACAGCTACAGGCAGCCTCAGATTTCAGCGGGTCTGCTCAACATGCTAATTACGCGCGAGGCAAAGGATTTCAATACTGCACATCTGTGTAAACAAAGGATTCCGATGATGATGGAGTAGGAGGAAAGGATAAGTCAGTCTCTTTCTCTCTCTCTCTCTCTCTCTCTCACATATTTTTTTAGATAATCTTTTTGCTCATATTCCCGGTAACCTCAAAGGTAAGGGTGTGTGTGTGTGTGTGTGTGTGTGTGTGTGTGTGTGTGTGTGTGTGTGTGTCAGCCTTTCAGTCTATGTGTTTGTCTTTGTCTGTCTGTGATTCTGTTTGTGTGTGTGCTGTGCGTACACGCGCGTGAATATGTGTATGTGTGTGTGTGTATGCATGTGTATGTATATGAGGCGACCTGTGGTGTAATGGTCAGCATCCTTGCCTTGCAAGCGAGCGGACCCGAGTTCGATCCTCGGGCTGGATGAAACTATGGGCAAGTTTCTCTACGCCATTTGCCTCTGTCTACCCAGCAGTAATTGGGACCTGGATGTTAATCGATTTGAGGATCGTATTCCGGGGTAATGGTTAGCCAGTGCAATTGGCGAGTTGTCCGGTCTTCTCGGACAATTCCTTGACACTGGGTCATGCAGCTCGTTAACTTGGGGTGTGGTTGTTGTGTTGGCGACAGCGTCTACACCTTAACAAATTCACGCCGAGGAGGCCCTTGGCCTAGCCATCCTCGATTTCGAGGGGCTTCCATTATTTATTTTATTATTTATTATGTATATGGGGATATTGTGTGTGTGTGTGTGTGTGTGTGTGTGTGTGTGTGTGTGTAAGTGTGTGTGTGTGTGTGTGTGCATGTAAGTGTGTGTGTGTGTGTGCATGTAAGTGTGTGTGTGTGGATAACAAACCAAATTGGAAAGCACACATCAGTGCAATTGTCCAATCTTCCAACTGTCGTCTCCACCACCTCAAGTCCCTCTGAGTTCCCGCGCCCGAGCTCCTTAGTGTTTACACAGCATCCATATTGCCTTAATTCGTCTACGCATCCCCTGCCTGGTCTTTCTTCCTAAATGCCACTCAGCAAGAACACCTAGAGAAAGTACCGAAGAGGGCATGCAAGATTATTCTCTCCCCTTCCTACTCCACATATCAAGAAGCGCTCAACACACTAACCCTCTCGGCTCTCTCTGACCATCACCACGACATCATTTGAAAGTTTGAGGAGAAGCTTCTACACCATCCTCGACACCATCTTCTGCTCCCACCCGAGATCCCTCGTTTGCAAACTGCTGTTCGACACCACAACCGCATCCAGCCCATACGACCACGTACCTATCACTATAAGAACAGCCCAGTCCCCACCATTGTATAAATTATCAACAACTCGCACATAACCAGTGTGTTCGCTCCCGGCCAATCTTACTTCTGTACTATTACTGTGTTAAAATTTCTTGTTAAAGCGACCATCTCCTACACCTGTCATAATATATTATATTTGTATCACTTGTGTTACTTGTATGTTATTTGTCATTCAAGTGACCCATTCCCAACTATGTAACTGTATATTTTCAGAATTTTGGCTGCCATGTTACTTCAATAAACCGTTATTATTATTATTATTATTATTATTATTATTATTATTAGTAGTAGTAGTAGTAGTAGTAGTAGTAGTTGTAGTAGTAGTAGTAGTATGTGTGTATATGTATATGTACGTGTATATATGTATGTGTGTGTGTATAACATAATCTTCAACACGACCACCATGCCCAAAGATACATTCAATCTACGGTTTCCACAAACTCAGAGACCCGACACACGGTGGTCGACGGAGTGTAAGGAGGAGCACCAAAGGAGAGGCTCCCTAGTGTGGCTGTGGAGGCGGGGATGGAGACGTCACAATGGACCAGCTGGACTCAACAGTGTGGTGGAGAGGCAGTCAGGCAAATGTCATGGAGTCTTGCAAAGCGGCACGTCGGCCAACCTAACTCACCAAAACTAACCTAACTTAACTAATAAACTGAACCAATTCACATACTCCTCAACCTAAACTACCTTAATTACTCTTCCCGAGCTCTAAATATTAGTTCCTAGCTTTAAACAATCACAGCTGCTGCTCTTCTCTCAAATAATGACCAAGACGGCAGCATTAGTGACGTCAAGCTGAGTTTCCTTTTGAGCGTTAGTGGAAAACAGTGAAAATAAAATAAATCTCTCGGCCAAAAGGAATAATTGAAACTGAATCGTTAACTAAAGTCACTTACTTCCAGAGAGAATGTTGGGAGGGTGAGGTATTCTTTTTAAAGTGAGAGAGAGAGAAAAAAGTCGTAGTGAAACAGAGTAAGAGAGAGAGAGAGAGAGAGAGAGAGAGAGAGAGAGAGAGAGAGAGAGAGAGAGAGAGAGAGAGAGAGAGAGAGTATATTAAAGAAAAATAACCAATCACTCGAGAGATGAGAATTATATCAAGTTGGCCTCGACACACTAATAACATATGATGATGGCCTCTTGACATTTAAATCTCGGGAAAGTATAAGAAAAAGACTTAAGAATAGGTACAGTATAAAAAAATGCACGTACCTTGACTCACATAGAAAGGAAAAACAATAGATTATTTCTCGACTCGTGTTGGCTGTTGTTTCCAAGAATTCACTAGGAGGAGCCAATATAAACTGAGTACTGAAGAAGTTGAGGAGAGTGAAAGATGTGTTTGAGAAGAGAGGAGAATATAGATCGTATAATGGGTACGACGCTATACGAGACGAACAACTAATGCTTGGTGGTAAGAGTATACAAACTTTAAGATATTGGACGCTGTTGAGAGGGAGGGGATCTATGAGAGTTGTCTTACTGAAGTTATTGTGGAGTCGATACGATCCCTGAGATGGCAATTAGTAAATAACGTCTTAATTGACACACGGTAAATTTGACCATATACAGTATAAACTTATTTTCATTTCATAATAAAACCAAAAGTTATCAGTGTTGTGATTAAAATTTAGATGCATTTTAAAGCCTAATTCAACGATTATCTCACACGTACACACACACACACACACACACACACACACACACACACACACACACACACACACACACACACACAGTACACAGCTCTCACACCATAAGTCCCCGGGTCTAAAGAGCCTCTCTAAAGCCTCTGGCAGGAAGATCTGTTCCCCTGACTTGCTGACAACTGGCACAGATTCCGAGACTCAGTGCTACCTGCCTCTGGATCTGTGACTGTTGGCGTTGGTGCTGGTGTTAGTGGTGTTGGTGGTGTTGGTGGTGTTTGTGGTGGTGGTGTTGGTGCCTACGGAGAGAATGATCTGTAACATAAACTGAGCAACACTACCAAGGTCTGTTAGTGGATGAGATACGTGATGAAACTCTATCCTTACAGAAGAGAATGGAAACAAAACCTCTGTACTCTCACATACACACACACACACACACACACACACACACACACACAGACTGGATCAAGCACCCAATCTTTTGGTTCAGGGTAGCTTCACT
>CAUDMG010002894.1:1090000-1117500 GCA_958450375.1 Homarus gammarus | reverse complement strand
AATGTAGCTATTCTGAGAAATTCTTAACCCGGACAAGGCAACTTTTCTGAATCTATTGTTGTCATGGGGTCGAGGTTTCTCTTCCAGTCTCTCACGTTCTCTTTCTCTTTTTCTCGTCTCTCTTTGCCTCTGTCTTTCTTTCTATCTTTGTCTTTGTCTCTCTCTCTTACTGTCTCTTTTTTTGTCTTCTGTCTGTGTCTTTCTCTCTGTTTCTGGCTTTTTCACTGTCTTTATCTCTCTCTCTCTCTCTCTCTCTCTCTCTCTCTCTCTCTCTCTCTCTCTCTCTCTCTCTTATACGAATCTCTTACATATAAGTATCTGCCTTCCCCTGCCATAACAGGATAACGAATTTTAACTCTGTTTCTCCCTTTCTCTATTCCATCCTTTCCTTTTCCCCCCTTCCCTACACGCACGATTTCTCCCAAAGAATCCTTCCTGCCTCACTGACTTCATAGGGTTAAACAAAATCTCTCTCTCTCTCTCTCTCTCTCTCTCTCTCGTTTTCCGGTTTATCTCATGTTTTCTCCTTCCTTTTCCATTCCTCCTCATCCTCTCCCATACATGGAAGCCCCAACACCACAGGACAGCCAATAAAGAGACTCACACTCCTCCAGGTAGGAACACTAAGGTGCTTCTAACTTACATACACCTGAGTTGTATAGAATTATTTCTCTCATTAGTAAAAAAAAAAATGACGATTCATTTTTTTTTATCACCATCCTAATTGTGTTTCAAGGCCAATCAACATTTTTTTATCAAGATTTTTTGCCTGTTAAGAGATCTGTCGTTCGCCCGCACTGGAATATGACCGTTTAAACGAAGTGGTCTATACCAAGAGAATGAAGTTCATAAGTGAACAACATATTAAGGCGTCATTAAGTTGATAGGTGACGATGAGGCAGGATTAACTCTTCTGGAAACCTCTTGTGTTGAGCTGATGATAAGTTTAGTCATTATAGAGATGACGCCCGCTGATCACGTTACTAACTTTGTGTAAAACATTATAACTTGGGTGTTGCATAGTACCGCAGCTACTAACTCAAGGCCTTACGATGATTCCTTGTGAGCGAACCACAACTACACTTACGGTTAATAAAGCTAAAACGGTATTAAGCCAAAGCTTCACATTTGGTAGAGAGTAACAAAACAAATCAACAGACCATAGAATTAGATGCACTTCAACAATAACTAAAGCTGTAGTAAGAGACAACAACGTTAATGGCCCGAGTTACAGGTGCACAGAACCACAGTCACACTCTCAACCAGAGCGTAAACCGTACCTAACTGGCAGGTGAGGGAACCTGACTCCTCACCTCATCACTGGCTCTAGGATGCACGTGTCAGTGTTTACAAACAATTCGGGTAACTACATCTCACACAGAACGTGACTAACCGTGAATCTTCCATCTCATGTGATATGGAAGTTTTTAGTGTCTTGTCAAGCATAGTGAAAATAAGGTATTCGATACGAAACATTAAGTCCAAGTCAATATAGGAATGTGACGTCTCCACCAACTAGTATACAAAAATATTCAAAATTTACGTTATCTCAGTATATTTTAATTACTATTCTCTCAAGGAAGACAAAAGGTGACTCACTAGAACAAGCCAGCGACTACAATTTTTACGGGCAATGTTCCTCCACTCTACCTGATGGGTGTCCGGCGAGCCACAAACACCGTCTTCCATACATCACTCTGCTCACCCAGATACAACTCTCATCTAATTCAACGTTGCCACTGTCCTCCGAGACTTGTAGAGGAAACACACAGTAAACACCATCAGTTTTAAGACAGCCAATGGCGACGACAATACTGCCGGGGGACCGGAGAACATGGTGTTATATGAGAGGAGGCATGAGATAAAAGAGAGGAGAGAACACACACACACACACACACACGACTACTACTAGTAACTTGGAATCGAATATGACGATCATCAAATGATGACAGAAGGATAAATCATTTTAACGGTGTCACTTTCGTTGGTGAGTTCTGAGGTGGCTCGAGAGGCTGATACGGAACCGGCAGGGCTGTCCGCAGATGTTGCATGTGTGAAGGGCTACATCTACTGCGGGAGAGGCGACGGCAGCGTCTTTCCGGCGCTGGCGCTTGTCCTCCTTGGCACATAATCAAGCGAACTCGAAGGTTTTAACATATCCAGACATAACGATGTGGCGTGATTGTCTCCCAGGTGCGAGGGTCTACTTGACACTTCAACGTTTATCTTAAGACAATAATTATATAAATATATATATATATATATATATATATATATATATATAATATATATATATATATATATATATATATATATATATATATGTATATATATATATATATATATATATATATATATATATAAATGTAAAAGAGGTTAATGGAAAGAATGTTTTGTAGATGTGTGAGGTCTACTGTTACCCCACCTCCTCTCGCCTCGTTGGGTACAAGGAGGGCGTTTGTTCCTAACAATATATGAAACATTTGTAGATAATATTTTTCTTCTCCCCATATATATACTGTATATATATATATATAGTATATATATGTGTTTTTCTCATCATTTTCCGCGTCTTTTATGTTCTCAATAGTCATGATCACGAGCCTTCACGCGGGGTAACAACACAAGCCGACCACACGATCCTCCAGCCTAGACCAGACGGGAAAAAATTACTAATATTTCCCAAGGCGGAGTTTTCAGATCTTCCTGTCGTGCGTTGTGGTATTGTAAGCGTTGATGGAATGGTACCAGGCCGGCGCTTGTTGTTGAGGTGGGGAGCGGGGTGAGGCGGTTCTTGCGTGTGGTGGAACGTCCCTCCACCTCTCTCTCTCTCTCTCTCTCTCTCTCTCTCTTTCTCTCTGTTTTAGTCTACCCCATCCCTCCGTTATTCCTATCTTTCTCTCACTATTTTACAAAATTTCATAAAACAATTGCAGTGTGTGTGTGTGTGTGTGTGTGTGTGTGTGTGTGTGTGGTGTGTGTGTGTGTGTGTGTGTGTGTGTCAACAGGAAGCAGAGGGCAGAAGATAACATTGTTCTCAGTGGCTGGAAGTTCTCACAAGTTTACGCCATTTGGGGATTTTTTGTCCTTTTCCCGAGTTCCTGCAACCACAAAAAATGGTCTTGTGTGTGTTTTTGTTTTTGTTTTTCTCTCTCTCTCTCTCTCTCTCTGTCTCTCTCTCTCTCTCTCTCTCTCTCTCTCTCTCTCTTTAAACTTTTATAGAGAAATTAAACAGATCATCGACTACTTCGTTAGGTTAGGTTAGGTTAGGTTAGGTTAGGTTAGGTTAGGTTAGGTTAAAAATAATCATAAATATAACCCAATTAGGTAATTTTAACAATAATGTTTTTTTTTCTAAATATTTTCTCACATACAGGGAAGAAAATCTCAAAAAGGCCAGAGAGAATAAATCTTCCATACACGTCTCTTTGGATTTATTTGGAATTACTGAATAATCTGTAGAGTCAAATGGATACTTAACTTCCTTGTGTTATAGCATTTGGGTATATTTTCATCTCGTAGCAGCCAGCAC
This sequence comes from Homarus gammarus, assembly GCA_958450375.1. Taxonomy (NCBI): domain Eukaryota; kingdom Metazoa; phylum Arthropoda; class Malacostraca; order Decapoda; family Nephropidae; genus Homarus; species Homarus gammarus. The sequence continues at coordinate 1,113,968 of CAUDMG010002894.1, read as the reverse complement.
CAGTCACCACCACACCTGCTCACGGCTACTACGAGAGAGAGAGAGAGAGAGAGAGAGAGAGAGAGAGAGAGAGAGAGAGAGAGAGATAGAGAGAGAGAGAGAGAGAGAGAGAGAGAGAGAGAGAGAGAGAGAGAGAGAGTGTGTCACGTAAGATCATGAGATTCATGTTCGTCACACTCATCTGTCTTCATTCCTCCCGAAAGAAATGGTGTGGTGTTGTTATCAGGAAGGAATGAAAGAATAATGTCCAATACAGATATGTGATCAAGGGTTATATTCCCCCTTGTTTAGCTTGGTATAAAAGCCCTTCAAGGTATCTCTCCCCGATCATAGCCTGGTCTTGTTCCCTGCCACCACCACCACCACTACTACCATCTCTCACCACCACTGCCATGTTTATAAAGGAAACAACAAGACTGAAGTATTCTATTGGGATTCCTGGCTGGCTACTCTAAGGACTGAATCATAAAGGTCTACTCACAGTAACTACATTCAACATTATCACCACACCTGAGCTACATAGGTAAACAAGCAATTAACTCACCTCTTGCACTAATAATTCACCATTAACTACACACCTTTAACTCTCCTTAGCTAACCTTAATTCTCCTCTCAGTTATCTTCTGCTCGAGGGAGTTAGTGAAGGGGCAATTAATTGGGCTCCTAACCTGGATAAGTTCATTCCGTTCATGAGTGTATGTCTGAGAATTTTGTTGTTGTTGAAATAAATTATTTTAGTGTATAATAAAATAGATTTTATATTGTTATTCTTGGATTATTCTTTAATTATATTCTCTACTAAAGAATTACTACTGAAATATAAATTAATATTCAGTTGATTAAATATCTTCTTATCTCCTCTTCTCATTTCCTTTCTTCTATCTGCCTTCTCTCTCATTTTTCGTATTTTTATTTCCTCTCCTTCCTTCCCCTCTCTATCTGTTTCTCTCCTCTTTTTTTTTTTTACTTTTCGCTCTCCTTTTCTTTCCTACATTTCTCCTCCATTCTTCATTTTCCTCCTTCTTTCCTCACCTTCTCTCTCCCCCTCATCCTTCTCATCCTTCTCCCCATCAGCATGTAGGAAAAAGTACAATAAAGTATGCTGGTGTATTCAACCCTTTGAGTACGATGTTTTGACCCCTTGAGTACGATATCTTAACCCATTAAGCACGATATCTCAGCCCCTTGAGTACGATATCCTAAACCCTTGAGTACGATATCTTAACCCATTGAGTACGATATCTCAGACCCTTGAACACGATGTCAACCCCTTTAGTACGATGTCTTAGCTCTGTTTACTCACAGGGTTAAACCTCAGCCTTCAAAATCACAGCTGTTAGCTTTACTGTTTCAGAATTACAAGACAAAGATGGTCTGGGATGTTTATTAAACCATTTGAATAATTTCTAAATGTTTGAACTTTATAATTGGGTTAAATGGCATACTGTATTTTTAAAACTTTTCTCGTCCTTCCCGCCACATGTAACAGGGAAATTTTTAAGTTCAACAGGGAAATTTTAACAACAAATCTTAAGGAATTTTTACTGAAACTGGGGAAATTTAGTTCAACAGGGAAATTTTAGCAACAAATCTTAGGGAATTTTTACTGAAACTGGGGAAATTTAGTTCAACAGGGAAATTTTAACAACAAATCTTAGGGAATTTTTATAGAAACTGGGGAAATTTAAGGACTATAGAATGAAGATATACACTTAAAACAAAAGAGAAGTTGCTGTGTGTTTTTTTCCCCTGACACACATCCAATACCAGCTCTTCCTTTCCCTAAATTTCCATTTTGTGTTTTTATTCCGGGTAAAATTTACGTTGACCAAAGTTCCTCTATTCAGTGAGTGGAATAAAAGTGGGAATTGTTGTATTTTAAAACGAGGAGGACAAGAGACACCCCTGATGAGCAGAGAGGACAGTGTGTGTGTGTGGCGAGGGTAAGGAAAAGTAAACATTGTTAGGTGAGATAAAGTAATTAGTCAAATATTTCCTCTTAAACTATTATTGTTGTTGTTGTTATTGTTGTTGTTATTGTTGTTTAGATGTTTCAGTCAGTGTGTGTGTGTGTGTGTAGTACTCTGCTCACCTTTTTGAGTAGTACTCTGGCCACCTCCCTGAGTACTATGAATCAAGTTAAGTGAATAAGGTATTATGACCTTTTTAAATATAATGAATTTAACCCCTTGAGTGCAATGACCCTTTCCCTTCGTCAGGATGTTTTTGTACTCAAGGGATTCAATCCTCGTACTCAAGGGGGGAATATATCCTACTTGTTGGCTAATTTATTGTACTCAGGGGGTTAATTGACCGTACTCAGGGGATTAATTGATCGTACCCAGGGGGTTAATTGACCGTATTCAGGGGGTTAATTGATCGTATTCAGGGGGTTAATTGACCGTGCTCAGGGGGTTAATTGACCGTACTCAGGGGATTAAGCTCTCGCACTCAGGGGGTAAAGATACCTTCCACACTTATCCAATTTACTGTACTCAAGGTGTGAAGTCAACATACTCAAGGCGTTCAACTTTCCTCGATGCAATTCAACACTTCACACTTCGGGGGTAAGAGAACAAACACAACACCTCACAAGACATACAGTAAATATCCCTTTGAAGTTACAGAAGAAATATATTTCTCCCCTGGCTAGATGACCTACAATTTCCCTTCCATCCCATGACCTGAGTTAACCTCGTTCTTTTTACACACACACACACACACACACACACACACACACACACACACACACACGAGAGTTTCCAATCTGCTGAGACATGATTTGGCCGGAGGTGGAAAACACAGTGTTGTTGAAGGTAGTCGATTTTCTTGACCGGGGGGGAAGGGGGTAGGAGAGGTAGGGAGGATGGAGGGGAGAGGGAGGGGAGGGGGGAAGGGTGGTGGGTCTTCACGTCTTCTTGTTCTACTTCTTATTCTTTATATTCTTGTTTATCTTATTTCCTTTTTTATCTTCATCTTCATCTTGTTTCTTCTTCTTTTTCCTCCTATTCTTCTGTTCTTTCTCCTGCCTATTTTCCCCTTTGTCTTTTCTCCTCGTTCGTTTTCCTCCTCTCGTGTTTTTCTTTCCTTCTTCATTTATTTGATTTTTTTTTTTACTTCTTCTACTCGTTTATCCTCGTTTCTTTCTCCAATTATCCATTATTTCTTTTTTTTCACTTTCTTTATTTCTTTCTTTCACAGTCCTTCTTTCTTTTCTCTCTCTCTCTTTCTTTCTTTCTTCATAACAACAGCCAGAGAAAAGTGACCAATACACAAACCGATAAAACCCGGAAGAAAAACGAGACAGAAAAATAAAACACACACAAAAAACAAACCCTCACGTTCAAAACACATCCATCAGTAAGGTTAGTAGAGGAATCCATTATCCAGATTACACTGTGACAAACTTTAAGTAAAAAAAAAAAAATATATTATCCTCTGGTGTAATGGAATGCACATTACCCACCCAAAAATGGTATCAGTGTCGTAATCTTGTATCCATCTAAGGTAACCTGGTGATAAGATGGCATAGATTAGCGTGAAGACTCGTATATTGACGTAACCTGGTGATAAGATGATGTAGATTAGCGTGAAGACTCGTATATTGACGTAACCTGGTGACAAGATGGCATAGATTAGCGTGAAGACTCGTATATTGACGTAACCTGGTGATAAGATGATGTAGATTAGCGTGAAGACTCGTATATTGACGTAACCTGGTGATAAGTTGGCATAGATTAGCGTGAATACTCGTATATTGACGTAACCTGGTGATAAGATGGCATAGATTAGCGTGAATACTCGTATATTGACGTAACCTGGTGAAAAGATGATGTAGATTAGCGTGAAGACTTGTATAATTCGCTATTCACGTAATCTGGTGATAAGCTGACATAGATTAGCGTGAAGACTCGTATAGGTCTATTAAAGACCTGGTTAATGCGTCACAAGCCTAAGGAATCACGGTCTTAATGGCCCTTAATTATAATGAGCTTTAATCCTGATGGGCTACTTTCTTAATGGTCTTAAATCCTAAGAGGCTCCAGTTTTAATGGGTCTCAATTCGGAGAGGCAACAGTTATAATGGGTCCTGATCTGAATGGGGGCAGAGGGTTAATGGGTTCGAGGGTTAATTGGCCCCAGTATTAATGGGTCTCCGTGTTAATAAAAGGATTATAGAATTTTAAATCTCTCTCTCTCTCTCTCTCTCTCTCTCTCTCTCTCTCTCTCTCTCTCTCTACACACACTGATCTAGTTGTCTGCTCACTGGGAAAATAAAAATTTATCTCTGACTCGAAAAATTGTGATTTAAAGACCATTTATTGTGGTTGTCTCAAGTCAATCTCGACTATTTCTCACCCAACTGAGAAACTCTTTTTTTTTTTTTAGCTGAGAAAGTGAACGTTCTCATATTGTGATCTGATTACTTTGTTTTTAATACAGATGTTTAGTGTTTTGTTTTTAAGGAGATGTGATCAAAAACAATACTTTATTCAAGGGATTTTGTCTATTTTATTTCCATTATTTATCTCTTCTGTCTGTCTGTCTGTCTGTCTGTTTGTTAATATCGTGCTTGTAACCCATTGTGAGTTTAAGTGAGTTAAGACAAACAATGGTAGACAATAAACTCCAACACTGTGGATATGATTCTCATCTCCTGTGTGCTAGCTTATAGGGTTGGCGGCTCGCAGCAGCAGATGGCTGTGTACGGAAGAGATTCTGTTTCCGAGAATCTCAAACTTCCCCGTTAATTGGCAGTCGACTTGCTCAAACACTATTGGGGATCGAATCCTTCCCTCCTACGCTTCCTCCTCCTACTTCTCCTACTTCTCCTTGCTGCCAGATTGGATCCTTGGAATATATTTTACAAACTTTTCCCTCCTTCAGCCTGCAGAGATTCGTGATCTAGGTGAAGGTGGAATATTTCGTTGTTGATTGTTTCATGAGAGGGAAATATAAAGTAAAGCTACTTGACCTATACAAACATCTTTTTATAATGCTTCTAAATTTTTATTGTTGGAACTTGTGGGATTTTTTAGCAAATGTCTTAAATAAAACTTAATAAAGGACGAATGGATGTTTTTAAATGTTACAATGCATTAATTCTCTTTAAAAAACTTACTTATCAAACCTCGTATTTTAATTTTAGTCAATACAATAGTTATCAACAAGGTTAATTAAGGAAGATAAATTACTCAATGACACATGGTGATTAGCGTTTAGAGGAAGAGGGTCATTTAGCAAAGACGTAAGATCATACACATAAGATCAATATACATTTAGGCTCGGTGCTGGGGTAGAGTGAGGGGCCATTCCTTCACCATTGTGTATGTAAGTGGTTTAGTGCCACCAGCTGAGAAAATTCCCAACCTAGTTTCTTAAAAAATAAAAATCCTAACATGTACTCTACACCAGGTGTTTTATTTCTAGTACTTTTGGTTGTTAATACTGTTAATGTGTTTGTTATTGTTTTTGTTTATACGTAAGTCAGTCAGTATAAATAGTTAAATAATGAATCTTAACCTGATTTAAATGGTTAACAAATAAATAGGACAAAACCTATTGAATATTTCCTTCCATAAATTTGACTTATAATTAATGAATTTTTTTGGTCTCACTATTTTGTCCCCATGATATTACCATACCTGTCTCTTCTCCCTTCAAATACCATAAATTATTGAAGACCATAAGTTACGTCACCAGTTACATAATGATTTGACCATAGATGTAGTGTAATAATCCGGTGTCTCACTAAGGGATTAATAAGACGTGATTCTAAAGCTGTAGTGTAGCTTAAAATGTTGTCAATCTGTACGAAGTTTTTTGACCTAATCTGACTTTATAAACTCCTATTAAACGAATGTATAAGGGAAAATGACACACACACACACACACACACACACACACACACACACACACACACACACACCAGGTGATGCAGTTCTAACACCAGGTGAACCACATATAACACCTATCATGTCACCTCACCTGTTGTATCATTAACTCTAATTACATATAAAAGAAACAGGTAAATTCCTTTCTCAGTACAGGAACCTCAGCACAAGACTCAGGTAACTATGCCGTAATGTCTCTCTTTGGTGAATTGAGTGGCAGGAGAGGGGAAGTGGGGAGGGGAAGTGGCAGGAGAGGGGAAGTGGCAGGAGAGGGGAAGTGGGGGAGGGTAGGAATGACATTGTGGAATGAGGGGAGATGGGGAATAGGGGAGAGTAGGAGTGGACGAGGACTAGAGACGAGGGGAAAGGGGGAGAGGGAAAGAGGAGAGGAAAGGTGAGGGGAAGGAGGGGAGAGGGGAAGGGGGAGAGTGAGATTGTGGCAGAAATGGGGTTAAGATATAGGAGTGAGATGGCGGAATGAGGGGGAGAGTATGAGTGGGATGGAGGAGTGAAGGGTGAGGCAGGAGTAGGGGAGGAGTAGGAGGGTAGGGAGGATAACTGATTACTCCTCGTCTTATGGTCATAACTGCCTCACTGTGATCATTGTATTATCAAGCGTTTCTTAAGGTCAGGTGAAGATTAGACACCCTCGATCATTTCATCTGATGACTATACTGTACAGGAACAGCCAAACGCTAACCTAACCTAACCTAACCTAACCTAAACTAACCTAACCTAACCTAACCTAACCTAACCTAACCTAACATAACCTAACCTAACATAACCTAACCTAACCTAACCTTACCCAACGCATAGTACTCAAAAGGTTAGGATGCTTTTACCAATGGAATTCTTAATTGTATTTAAATGAGTTAAAATTATTTCCATAATCCTGTGTTTCAACTGTAAAAAAAAAAACTCAAAATGTTAAGTTTCAATTGGAAAGAAAAAGTTCTCAAAGGCTTAAGCTTCAAGTGGGAAAAAAACTCTACCCCATAAGTCTATTTTTCAACCCAAGATAAAAAACGCGTCCTACATTGAGCCGCAACTCGGGTAAAAAAAAAAAAAAAAAAGTCCCGAATCTTAACTTTTTGCCAGGAAAAGAAAACGCTGTCATTATAACTTCCTTCGTGGGGAAAAGAAAGAAAAAATTACCATAACAATCTTCAGAATCAAAAGTGGTGCCAGTAACAGTGCCACCAGTAACAGTGCCACCAGTAACAGTGCCACTAGTAACAGTGCCACCAGTAACAGTGCCACCATTAACAGTGCCACCAGTAACAGTGCCAAAGTCCTGGGTAAAGTGTCACCCTTGGGAAGAAACATTATGAGATGTTTAATGGAATACTTTTCGACTTTGGTTACTGAGTCAGTTTTCCCACAGATATGCTTACACATTATTTGAAACTTTCCTCTCAGGCGACAAGTTGAGTAGGTGTAATCAGTGTTATGAGAAAGATGACCACCTCTCATTCTCACGGCTGGCACACAGAAAGAAAATCATTAATAAATACGTAGACGTGAAGTATATAAACAGAGACACAACGAAAGATAAATAAAGAATGAAAATTACAGAGACAGAGAGAGAGAAGGAAAGATATATAACTAGACAGAGGAAAATAATATAAGAACGATACAAACAGTGTGTGTGTGTGTGTGTGTGTGTGTGTGTGTGTGTGTGTGTGTGTGTGTGTGATGTGATGTGTGTGTGTGTGTGTGTGTGATGTGATGTGTGTGTGTGTGTGTGTGTGTGTGTGTGTGTGTGTTATTCTACCCCAGCGAGTGAGGTCCAACCCACCGTGACCAGAAAGTGTTGTAAGGATGGCAGAACCCCCCCAGAGGCAGGCAGGCTGGCAGGAGAGTGAGAATATTTCTTTCATGAACTGCCTTGTTTCCTCAGTTCCATTACCAAGACTCAGGTCGACCTCGTTTTTCACCTGTACACTAATTGGTCCGTCAGCTTGGGTAGAATGGCCAACATGTTTAAAACGTGTTTGACCGTGAAGCGGATTCTAAAAATGTCTAATATATTCCAGGAAGTGTCGTAAGAAGAGAGAGAGAGAGAGAGAGAGAGAGAGAGAGAGAGAGAGAGAGAGAGAGAGAGAGAGCTTAGTCTAGATTTATGAAGAGTTATTATATTAATTATTTTCACCATCTGGTTGCTAGGTGTGTGAGCCCAGTTAAGGTAGAGTCTCAGGGTAATAAAAATGCCACACTGGACGAAATTATAGAGATTATATACATTCTATATTTCTTCGTATAATGATGCTCAGTATATCTCGTTAATGAAGGCTCTAGGAGTAATTTTGATAGAATTTTCGGGGTTTTTTTCTTTTACGTAAATTCATCGAGTTACGAACTTCTTTGCGTCTCCAGTTACAAGGAAAATTGTACGACTAATTCTTTGTGACTCTTGAGCTGACACTGTTGGTATCTTGTGGCCTCTGTGTGTGCTAACTTTCTTAACATTCCTTTGAAGATGATTTTTGTACCTGAAAACCTTGTAAATTGTCTTAGAAATTTCGTCATTTTATCTGCCTAAGAAAACACCCATGGAAAAATTTATGCCACGTCTTTTCTATAAGTAGTTTAATGTGTTTGTGCTAGGGTAAAAGACTACAGTTCTTTTATAAAGTTGAAATGTCAAGGTTTAGAATTAGCATGTAATGGTGTGTGTATGTGTGTGTGTGTGTGTGTGCTTAGAGGACATTTATACTGTGTTTATGTGCTGAAAAATTAGAGTCACGCCAACTCTGAACTTTTAAAACACCAAAGAAAAATCTAGCTCCCAGACACACTTTATTTTTATTTTTACAGTTTAATGTTTAGTTTAAATGGACAAAGTTGACTTAACAGTAATTTTCAGGCACGTAAACGGACTATAAAGGCCTTCACACACACACACACACACACACACACACACACACACACACACACACACACACACACACAATAAACATCTTCGTGGTGCTGACGTCTGTATTACCTTAAATACTAATGATCTTCCACCAGCATGATTCACCCCAAGCCCCTTAACCTAAAAAAACCCATTTCCTCTTACCCTAAAAACCCTTCATCTAAACCCTTACCTTCTCTCCTCTCCCCTCCCCTTACTTCCCTTAATCTATCCTTTCTTAACCCAACCATTACCATTTCCCCTTTAGAAAACTGCAGAGTATTATTTAACATTTATTTTTACTTTTCGAGTATATTGATTTATCTTCATATCATCCAAGAGTTGTTTTTTTTTTCAGTATCTTTTTGCTCCAGGTTATATCGGCTATTACACTACATTTGTACCGGGGTATGACTCCACTTGTTTCCACTTGGCCACCCGAGGGAGGAAAAACCCCCCAGAGAGAACTAGTTTTCTTTCCCCCCATCCTTGTCATGATATTGCTATTTTCCACTCGTTTGTTGTTGGTCTGTTGGAATCTCTTGTCTCTCTCTTTCTCTTTCTCTCTCACACTAGGGGAGGAATTTCGCCACCTATATCTTTCTCTTTTGCTATATATCTATTTATGTGTATATAGGAGTGTTACAACAGGTGTGTTAGAGTCAATTATTTAAGGTGTTATGTCTGAAGTCAGTTTTGTTTCCGTACTGAACTAGAGGAAGATGGAGAATGACATACAATATTTGTACATTATGGTCGTATTAGCGAGAATTCCTACAGTTCTTTTATACAGATACTTACTCGTTTATTGAAAGATTTTATTCTACAAATGGATAAAATTTGAAGGAATAACACCAGAGAGAGGGAGGTTTATCAAGGCCTGTTGAGCATTATAAACAAAGTACTGGATTATAATTTTTGTACAAAGATCGCGAAAGGATAAACGTCATGGTGGGGGGGGGGGGGTCTCATATCTCTCTCTAAATTCTGCAAAAGACGGCTTCATGACCTCATGTTTTTCTTCATGGCTGCATTCGACGTCCATCTTCCTAGTTTGCATGATATTTGTATCCCCGGAGGTTGAGACAAACGGCAAGAAATAATACGACCACAACTCTTTTGTTGATTTTTCCCAACCAGATGCTGCCTGTGTCTTCGCCTCGCCGCGGGAGTTCCGGGAGCCTTCTGTGCCTCCATGCATGATATCCTCTCGCTCAAACTACCTTCGTTGCAAGAGTTTATGTATGTGCGTGTGTGCAAGGTCTTGTCTGTATGAATGTGTGTAAGTGTGTGTGTGTGTGTGTGTGTGTGTATGTGTGTGTGTGTGTGTGTGTGTGTGTGTGTGTAAGTATCCACACACACACACACACACACACACACGCTGCTTATCATCGACCAGAGTCATCATCATCAGCTCTCCTCCGTCCACCTCATCGTCACATTCTCCGTCCCTCCTTCCTCTTCCTCTCTCCCTCTTTCCCTACCGACCTGCCTGTCCCCTTCCCTCCTTCATTTTTACCTGCCTGATTCCTTCCCTCCCTCCCTCCCTCCCTGCCTGCCTTCCTTCTTCCCTCCCCTTCCCCCTCCCTAAATCCTTGCCTCTCCCTTTCTTCCTTCCCTCCCTCCCATCCTTCTTCCTCTTCTCCCTCCCTCTCCCTCTCACCCTCTCTCCCTCTCTCCCTCCCTCCCTCGTCACTGCTGTACAAACACGCCCCCCCAAAAAAAAAAATTAATTCTAGTCTTCATCTTCATCGCAAAAAAAAATAAATAAATAAATAAAAAATATTCCTCACTCAGGCTCGCTCTTGCAATCGTGAACTTGTCGATTCCGAAGGTCAATCTCTCCCTTGTATCGATGAGAAAATGTCAGTCAAGAAAAAACATCAGTCATCAGAAAACGTCAGTCGGAGGTCGATTGTTTCCATGACTCTGAGAAAGATTATAAAAAAAAAAAATATATAGAAAAGAAAAATGTAAAAGGAGAAAATCAGTGGCAGTGTTGTCGATAATGAGGGTGTGTGTGTGTGTGTGTGTGTGTGTAAGGCAGTATGTGAGTCAGTGTCCCAGGTCATATCCCAGAGTGTCCCAGGTCATATCCCAGAATGTCCCAGGTCATATCCCAGAGTGTCCCAGGTCATATCCCAGAGTGTCCCAGGTCATATCCCAGAGTGTCCCAGGTCATATCCCAGAGTGTCCCAGATCACATCCCAGAGTGTCCCATAAAATATCAAATTAACTTCTTTCTTTTTCAGCTTGTAAATGTCACTGTCCATGTAATGAATGACTCTACGGGTGACTCACAACAACTAGGGATGTAATGAATGACTCTACGGGTGACTCACAACAACTGGGGATGTAATGAATGACTCAACGAGTGACTCACAGCAACTGGGGATGTAATGAACGACTCAACGGGTGACTCACGACTCCTTCATCACCTGGATATACCTGTCGGCATTTATGAGCACAATAACGGTATACTGGCATTACTCCGCCACTATTTACCTCTGAAGTTTATTATGATTTATATTCCTGTTTTATAAAGCTTATTTCCCATGAAGTTTCATTATTGTACGACAGTTTATAATACTGTGTGTATGTGTTAGTTGAGGAAATATTATACACTTAGTATTATTAATGTAACTATGTAAACACCAGAGTATTATTATAAGCCTTCTCTTGCTGTAATACAAGAGGATAGGATTACACTCATTACATACATACATACATACATACATACATACATACATATATACATACCCTCCTAAACAATATGTCCAAGTGTTTTACCAGAGGGGATACTTGTCAAGACATTCCACAAGACGGTTCTAAGATGCAGTGGTGAAAATATACAAGTGAATATTCGGTTTCCGGCACGGGGACTTTACATAGTACGCTGAGGCATTAGCATCTCTCTCTCTCTCTCTCTCTCTCTCTCTCTCTCTCTCTCTCTCTCTCTCTCTCTCTCTCTCTCACTCTCTCTCTCTCTCTCTCTCTCTTTCACTCTTTTCCAACCCTCCTTTCTCTCTGTCTCTCTCTCCTCCTCCATCCTTACCCACACACCTCTACCCTCCTATCAACTAACACACCCTCACCATAAGCCCAAATGACACCTTGTTAAATCAAGTACTAGGAGGGAAGGGATATTTACCAGGCATGAGAAGAGTCCATGTAATTGCCAATTTTAATCGGATAATCCCTATTTTTCCGGCTCTTAGGTGAGGGATAGGGGATTAGGTTGTGAGAAGGGAGGGGGGGAGTTAAGAGTTCAGTGTAGTAGTTAGATTTTCAGTTTTGTTGATAGAAATTGTTTGTTGTAAGAGCTATGGAACAGCCAAGCCAAAGGTGGATTGTACTGTTAAACATACCTGTATATTAAAACAGGTGTAGTAATTTTTTATCCTGTGATTTCATTTAGTGATTGCTATTGTTGCTGCTATTACTACTACTGCTAATAGTATTAATAGTTATACGAATAATAATAGCAAAAATAATACAAACAACAGTAATAATAATGATAATGATGATAATAATGATAAGAATAATACCATGAATAATAATAATAATAAAAAATAAATAATAATAATAATAATGATAATAATAAGTGATGAATAAATACCAATAATCACAATAATAATAACAACTACACACGTTATGATTCATTACAAGGAGGGTGTAATGAGGCTATAATAATGCTGTTAATGGTAGTAAGATCATAATTCACCTGTAATTAATACATTAAGCGCCATTTACACTGATACCAAAATCACAACTTGGGAACAGACTCCATTAATATGCAAGTTTTGAAGGCGGCAGGTTGAAGATCACAAGAGTAAGGAAGACGGAGAGATCCTAGAAGCAGTAACTTTACCTGTTAATTGGCAGGTGAGTTAGTGAAATACTCTCATCATGATCCAAGGAGTCGATCGTCAATTTTAGTCTGGAAACTTTCATTTGGTCTCACTAACAAGACGTTCATCAACTTGCATCAGAAACTTCATTGTAAGTTTAATCCCAGAGAAGATGCGGAATTTTTCTTTAGGGAAATAATTCTTAAAGAGGCTCATGTGTTATTATCATTCGTCTTTAGATTTGTCTTGATATATAATAATTAATTAATGGAAGAAAACGTGAAGTATTGATGTTCGAAAGCGTGAATTTGTTTGTGACTTCGACGGATAATATTCTTTATTTTCACCCATATTTTGTAAGTTAATGTTTCTAAGCAGTTATACCTTTACCTATATTAAATTCAACATTAAATTAAGCCAGAACTGATTATCCTTAACACTTATATATGAATTTATTTGCGATATATCAATATTAATCGAACATTATATATGAACCAATGAGATATACAAGGATCTGGGGGGGCGTGGTCTTCTTAACCTATTACCATCAAGTAAACAAAATCCAACTATAGACACTACAAACTCAATCAGTAATATAATTAAATAATATACATTGTGTTTTATTTGATCCTCTTTTGTTTCAAGGACATTCTTAAGTTGCTTCAGTTAACATATCTTAAAGTAGGATTTTATGAAATAGTCAACCACCGTCAGACTCAGGATTAACAATAGGTGAAAATAAAGTTCTATACATCTATTGACTAGTTTTATCTGGGTGGAGGGAGAGACTAACCTCACCTCCCTTCGCTATTTCAATTCTCTATCCTCAAAACTGTATAAATGCATAAGAAACAAACACACACACACACACACACACACACAACACACAGACACACACTATATATATGTATAGACACACACACACAGACACACACTATATATATGTATAGACACACACACACAGACACACACTATATATATGTATAGACACACACACACAGACACACACTATATATATGTATAGACACGTAGCCTAACTTGGAGTTCTCCTATATAACATACCGTTGTTTCTGGTGGTGTGGTCTCATACGCTTTACATAGTCATAGCACAATTTGAATATAAATGGAAAAATAATAGCTAGAACAAAATACCACCAAAGAATAAGAGAAAAATCACCCCCATTCCCTAAAAAAGATGAACATTTTAAAAGAAAGAGAGAGAGAGAGAGAGAGAGAGAGAGAGAGAGAGAGAGAGAGAGAGAGAGAGAGAGGTGAGGGAGGTAGGAAAATACAAGTAATGTGACAAGTTACAACCCGCCACCACCAGCCAGCGTTGGTATCAAGTGAACCCGGCCCCAGGAAAACCCGGACCCAGGAGAACCCGGACCCAGAAGAACCCGGACCCAGTAGAACCCAGCCACTTGGAGAACTCGACCTAACAATTTTCTGGTTAGCAAGTCATCTACAAACCTGCTGACCTATAATAGTTTTATACGATATACCACAACACAACAGAACACAGTGTTTATATCACATACTGTATAGGTCGGGTTAGAGCAAGGCTGAGACCTCCATGGGGCCAGGCTCATCCGCCACCCACCACCCACTACCACTCAGTACACAACCCACCATTCATCACCCACCACCCACCATCCCCCACCTTCTCGTTAACGCTCAATACATACCAAAAAAATATATGTATTTCTATCTATCTATCTATCCATCTATCTATCTCATTGTCTGTCAGTGTGTCTGTTTATCAAAATTACTGTCAGCAAAAGATAAATCCTTTAAATAATCAACAAAGAACTGTATCCAATAACAAATTAATCATCATACATCACTCAGCAATCCCACTACCATGTGCTTCTGCACTAGGACAAAATATATATATATAAACGAGCATCAGATTATGACCATACATCACCAGGGTAAAAAAAAATAAATAAATAAATAAATAAACAATCACCCCTAAATCACCCCTAAATCACATACACGTTTTTAATCTCAGGAGAAAAAACGACAACATCTTTAAAATGGTACTACTGAATCTGGTGTCTTTTCGGGAATAAGATTTAACCCATTCTTAAATAATTAACGCTAGATACTTTTTTCTTTCATTTTTGACGCATTATGTAAAAACGTTTATCATAATGACTACTAATATGGCTGCTAATTATAGTTGGGATATCATTACGGTGGATGGTAACTATTTGGAGATTGAATTTAGTCACTACTAATAATATGCAATGAAAATACGTGGCTTGAGTCCCTTCCTTCACTCGACCCATAGTTTATGAGTTTCCTAAGGCTCTCAGTAAATTGGCGTAGTCAGGGTGAAGTGTTATACCGTCATACTCGGCTAAGGGTGTATGTGTCTTTCTGTCTGTTTGTCTGTTATTCCAGTCTGTATTTATGTGTTTGTCTGTTATTTCAGTGTTTTTCTGTCTGTTTGCCACTGTGTTTGTTCGTTTGTATTTGCTTGTTTGTCTATCTGTCTCTGTCTATCTATTTTTTCCTCTGTGTTTATCAATCTGTCTCTCTGTCTGTATAAACAAAAACAACACAAACAATAACAACAACAACATTAACACACCTACAAGCAAACACAAACACCCCAGCAGAGAGAAAACAAACACATCACAAATTCTCTTCATTCTACAGCTGAAAAACAAAAGGAAACAAAACTGCACACTCTTGTTTACACCAATTTAAAAACCTCATCTGGTGTTTGTAACCTTAATGAAGACAACAATTTTCCTCATCAATTCCTCTCATTTTCCTCCATACTGTTACGAGGACAATAATCACTGCAAGAAAAATATCGTATTGAAAAGATAAATAATTTGTTTGTGTGCGGGAGATTCCAAGACGGTGATGGTGATAATAGTGTTTAAGAATGTGATGATGATGATGATGGTGATGATGATGATGATGGTGATGATGATGGTGGTGATGATGATGATGGTGATAATGATGATGATGGTGATGATGATGGTGATAATAATGATGATGATGATGGTGGTGTTTAAGAATGTGATGATGATGATGATGATGATGATGGTGATGATGATGATGATTATGATGAGAATAGTGACTTTAAGAGGAGTAAGCTTGTTATATTGACGTTGTAGTGAGGATGTGTTGTACATTATACTATTAATATCAATAGAGATTAAATATAGGTCGTAGTTAACTCTCCTTCTTCATACCTCAGTACAATAATAACAGGTTGAGGTGGCTGAGTGGATAAAACTCTCAACCAAACTAAGAGTCTCTGGTTCACTCTCAGAGGCACCTCACCCCCCCCCCCCCAATCCAGCCAGGTTATGGATGGGTATCTGATTTTACAGTTTAGGAAGTGAAGACAGTCGAGTACATTGTCAGTCATATAACTGTGTCGTCTTCTGTATCTAGAGGACAGATTTTATTGTGATTTATCCGTATTATTGAACAGATTTTTTCACGTACCGTCAAAATAAATCTATGAAAAAATCTGTGGTTGTTTTATTTATGAATGACTAAAAGGTTAGGCTAGGTTAGGTTACGCCAGTGTGATCATCTTTAGGCCAATACAAAGTCAGTTGTGTTCCCCCAGTAGAGGTCATTACCCCCAGATCTCTTTAAAACTCGTAGCCAACACCGAAAAAAAAAAAAATAATTCCCTTGAGACTGAACCAACTGGCTGGTCTAACTCAACACGACACAGACGACGAAAAAACTAAGCCCCTTTATTTTTTTTACTTTATTTACACCACTGAAATATATTAATGATTTTTTAAAAGTGAAAATGTCTTCTACTTTACTAAGACAGCTGAAAAATGTATTAATAAACCGACTTGAATATAACTTTGGATAATTTAATACCAGAAGGTTATGTTGGGGATAGTGGTTGGCTTCTAAGATTACCTAACTTAACCTAACCTAACCTAGACTAACCTAACCTAGACTAACCTAACCTAACCACCAATTTAATAAAGACCCCTAGTAAACATGCCAAAAACATAATAAACCAATCAGAACTGTCCAAACAAATCATAAGCCAATCAGAACTGTCCAAACAAATCATAAACCAATCAGAACTAATCATTATTTACACCAGAATCAAGAACTAACTAATTTACGCAGTTAAAGACAGACTTAGAAACGAGGAAGTGAGATTTGAAAGAATTTTTAATAGATAGAAGATTAAAGGAAGAAAACAATTAATAGTTCACCACAGAGAAAAAAAAAAGGATTCGTGGAAAGCTTGAAAGAAAAGTTTAATAAATGGATACATAAAAAAGATGAATAATTGAGAAAAAATAATAACTGCTAAATGTAAAATGACGAATGGTTCCAGAGTTAAAAAATAATGTATAATTTGACTTTAGGGAAATAATGAGATGAAGGAAGAGAGATAGAGAGAAAGAGAGATTAAGAGAGATAGAAAGTGAATTAGAAAGTAAGAGAAACAAATAGAGAGAGAGAGAAAGACCAAACTACAAAAATAAATAGACAAGATGGAGAAGAAAAGACAAGAAAGAAAGAAAGTATAGAAAATAAAGGAGAGAAATAAAGAAAGGAAGTGAGAAAGATGGTAATAAAGAGGTAGAAAAGAGAGAAAAAAGATAAGAACACCAGGGTGATGATATTACTTAACATATTCTTTATTCCTTTCTCCCTCTATCATCAATTTTCTCTTTCATTTGTCTCTTATTTTTTTCCCTATTCCTAACTAACCTTATCCTTAATTAACCTAACCTAACCAAACCTAACCTGACCTATTACAACCAAACCTAACCTAACATAACCTAACCTAACCTAACCTAACCTAACCTAACCAACCTTAACCTTAATTAACCTAACCTAACCTAACCTAACCTAACCTAACCTAACCTAACCTTATCCTTAATTAACCTAACCTAACCAAACCTAACCTGACCTATTACAACCAAACCTAACCTAACTTAACCTAACCTAACCTAACCTAACCTAACCTAACCTAACCTAAACAACCTTAACCTTAATTAACCTAACCTAACCAAACCTAACCTGACCTATTACAACCAAACCTAACCTAACTTAACCTAACCTAACCTAACCTAACCTAACCAACCTTAACCTTAATTAACCTAACCTAACCTAACCTAACCTGACCTATTACAACCAAACCAAACCTAACTTAACCTACCTTATCCTACCTAAGCATAATCTGAGCCTAACCAAATGTAACCAATTGTACCATAACCAAACCTACCTTAGCCTAACCAAACATACTTTAACCTACCCTAACCTAACCTACCCTAACCTAACCTAACCAAACCTACCTTAGCCAAACCAAACATACTTTAACCTACCCTAACCTAACCTACCCTAACCTAACCTAACCTAACCAAACCTACCTTAGCCTAACCAAACATACTTTAACCTACCCTAACCTAACCTACCCTAACCTAACCTAACCTAACCTACCCTACCCTAACCTACCCTACCCTAACTAGAATCTCAAATGCAAATCTGACGCCATATACAATAATTTCAAACATCCTTCAATTAAATCTCTCTATATTAGCCGAAGTTAAGTTAGGTTAGGTTAGGTTAGTAGACCAGCCTGAACCATTCCTATAGATTTCATGAGAAAAAAATTCCTTCAACGTGTGAATTATTGAGGAATTGGCAACGTTATCGTGATGGTTTCCACAGTGACCATTAATCGCTGTGGACTTGATATATCACCGTTTTTTCCCGAGGTCTTAGCCACATTTCTTCACACCCATGGGTCGAATTTGTTAATGACTCTCTCTCTCTCTCTCTCTCCTCTCTCTCTCTCTCTGTCTCTCTCTCTCTCTCTCTCTCTCTCTCTGTCTCTCTGGTTTTTATTTAACATATGCTGCTTATACATTTACAAGGTTTGGTATCCATTTACAGCATACGTAGTTGGACTGGGAATGCCCCGGGATCGAACTACAGTCCAAAGAACAACATAAAACACTCAATAAACTACAACGTCTATGGGGTACCATTGTAGTGTGCATTGTGTGCTAGAGAAGGTGAAGACTACAGTATCTAGTTAGGTAAAAAAAGAACAGCGTGAGACTATGGGATGTGTACTACGGTAGACCCTCACCAGCGCTTCTCAGTATTCATATCGACCAGGTAACAAGGTGAATAATGAAGAGTGAAGTAAGCGAGGTGGGAATAGGAGGGGAGGAAGCCTTTACGAATTATTTAACAGGGTATAAGAGACAGAAAAAAAATATACACGGGAGGAAGAGAAGAAAAAAAATCATGAAAACGTTGGATGATTATTATTAGCAAGTGTAAGTGAATGGAGGAAGGGAGAGATGGAATAGAAAACGTAACTTGATCTTTAGGAGAAGAAAATAGGAACTTAGAAAGGGAGAAACTAATTAATTCCCCCCCTTACTGTAGGAACTGGATAATGTGAATGGTTACGCCAAACACAAAGTCTCTAAACAAAAGAAAGTATTTAACCAAACCATCTGCATCAAACACAACTATAATGTCACACGCCAATGGTATAAATAATCCTTAATCGAGAGAAACATTAAATATCACAACATGGCGGAGGAAACCTAGTCACAATAAGGACTCAGTTCGTCACAAGGGTTTCCGGGAATGTAATGACGGCGGCGTGTCGCATCTCAACATTCCACAAGCATTTCCCGTCTATCCACCCACCCTCTCTCTCTCTCTCTCTCTCTCTCTCTCTCTCTCTCTCTACACCCCTAGCGACAGTTTTGCATTAATTTGTGAGCCTTTGTACAGTGAGGTGTGAAGTACCTGTCTTTCATGTGAGTCAGCTTTGTATATGGTGTAGTTCGGTCCCTCCTCTCGTGGAAATTTGGGTCTCGTGTTTATTTTCGTTTTTTGTTGATGTTTTTTTTTGTTTGGTGTGCTGGTTTATCTGTATTTGTTTATGTTTTGTGTTTGTTTATTTTATGTTTGTGTATTTTTTTTTCCTGTGTGTGTTTGTTTTTTTACTCTCTCTCTCTCTCTCTCTCTCTCTCTCTCTCTCTCTCTCTCTCTCTCTCTCACCTAACCTAACTCTTCCATTGTATAAACATTTCCTCGTTTACTTTACATAAATAAACACAAACACACATGAGCCTTCTGTCCATCAACATTCCCTTCAATTATACACAATATTATTCTACCATCAATTAACAATTATTGACAAAAACATCAACTGCGGGAAGAGGGGGGGGGGGTGTGAGGGGGGAAGGGAGACGTGTGGATATAATCGAATGTTCTTAATTATCATAAACATTGCGTATAATTCACGTGTAATTGTACAGTAGACGGGCGTATAATTTGGTAAATATTAGATCTGGGTTAAAATTACTATATCAGTTGTATAAAGGCGCGTAACTGTGTTTATTTATATATCAGCTGTGCCAAGAATCGAAGGTATTAATTAATTCCGTGTTATGGTAAATAGTTTTCTTTTTTTTGTAACCTGTACCATGCACGTTCTGAAACTATTGTGTCCTAGCATTCCTGAACGTCACAGCAACTTGTTCTGAGACTACTGTTACCCTAGGAACCTTCTCTACAAGTCTGGAAGTCTCAGTAACCTGCCCTGAGACCCATAAGTCCTATCAACCTTACCTAATACCCATATCCTAGCAACCATATCCTAGCTAAATGCCCCCGTGACCTAGTTCTCATCTCAACCTCTCTTTAATATGACCGGGAAGTCCCAGCATCCTCCCAGCGTTGGATACTGTGAAACGCGAGGCAGCGATCGATGGTCTAGAGAAGAGAAGAGAAGAGAAGAGAAGAGAAGAGGATAAAGTGTGTGTGTGTGTGTGTGTGTGTGTGTGTGTGTGTGTCAGATCCTATAATCTAGATATTATTCCTTCACATCCCCTGTCAATAACATGAACCTTTAAATAACAGAAGAAAAAAAAAAGTAAGAAAATTTTACCCCTTGAACCGACCACTAAAATATACACACCTCTAACCAGTGTGTCGACATACCATCATGAACAGGTAACTCATACTAATTATCTAACCATACCTTTACATTACGACTGAAAATTATAGACTAATTATAGGTGTAGTGAGAATATTAGAAGGCCTGTATCATCTAAAGGTTTATTATAGAATTTTGTGCTAATATCAAGTTATCTATTTTTAGCATTGATGGTCTGATTACGTGTGTGGTAAGAATAGTAACAGATAGAAACCAATTTGTTGAGGAATGTTCTTATTTGGTGATTGAGAGATAATGTTGAGATAAGAGATGTATATTATGGGTCTCTCTCTCTCTCTCTCTCTCTCTCTCTCTCTCTCTCTCTCTCTCATCCTACGAGTGATATGACCCTTTATGTTTAGATGTACTCAGGTCACCCTAAGATTGACCTTGTACTCTACGTATAACACAGTCCAGGTTGAGATAAGACTTAATTAGTTTTCTCGGGAACCAGGTCAAATAATTATCTCACCTGGTTTAAGGTATTGTTGTTGACTTCTTGAACTAGGCTGAGGTCAACACCATTAATCGCCTCAGAGTGGTTAGGTTAGGTTAGGTTACGTTTGGTTTGATATGATAATTTAATATTCGTGTTTCTCTGTTCACTAAGAGCGAGGCGTGTTGAGGTAAGCTTCTGAGTGTTGTATATGTAACACGTGTGAATAATGTAGGATGGTTTGCTGGCAGGTAATCCTGAGTCTCCGGGAGAGAAGGAAGGAAGGAAGGAAGGAAGGAAGTGACAAAGTTTACATTTGTTCTACAGAGTAACGTCACGGTCTGAACATAAAAGGGAATTTGTTATATACCAAACGTCAGTGATTATTATTTTGTTTTTAATTACTAAACTACACGAGATAGATACAGCGCTCACATCCTGACTTAAAAGATAAGGTGATTTTTTTTTTTACCGAGGCGCCTCCACTCCATCCAGCTGTAACTGGGTACCTAACTTTACAGGTTGGGTTAAGAGAAGATGGTTGATTGCAGTTCTGGCCACACTGCCTCATTGTGTACAGCAAAGAGAGGTATGTGTCTGAGGTGTGTTGTATCCATCCTATACGACCCCTAACGACACAGAAAGACGCTTATTATATAGGTTGAGAAGCCACACATCTCTTAATAGACTAACTCAATACACCACACAGTTAGGTTAGGTTTAAGTTAATATTCCATGTTGGCTAAAGTCTGGGTTAACTAGGAGTAAGTTAGTAAGAGGTAGGTAAATTAAGGTTAGGTTAAGTCAATTTACATTATATTAGAAAAAGTTTACGTTAAATCAGAATAGGTTTGGGAGAGTTTATGTTAAATAGTTTATGAAGATTAGATAGTCTCACACCTCATCGATCGTTAATTAGACACAAAAACTCACCTGTTACACCTGAGAATAGAAAATTATACCTACAGTAGAATCTTTACTAACCTGTCGTGTTCACCTGAAGAACACCTGTATTACCTTTCATCTAACTTAATTATTACACGTAGAGGTACAGTACAGGTACAGTTACAAATACAACACATTACAAGATAAAACACTAGTCATTTTCATGTATCACAATGTCAGGTATAACTCCAATTACAGGTACAGTTTTAATTACAGGTACAGTTTTAATTACAGGTATAAATTCAAATAGAGATAAAGCTTCAAGTACAGGTAAAAATTATATAAAAAACATAAAAACATTAATAAAAACTCTAAATAAACGTACATTATTCTCCCACATTATCACAACTAAAACAATATACAAACACTATTCATTACTGCTCAGTCAGGCAAGTCACTTCTTATAAAAAATCCTTCACTCAAATTACCTCTTGAAGGAAAGTAGGCAAAGCTGTCAAGATATCGTGTTAAACCTATTTCAATTTGTGATTTATTTGGTTCATAGTTGCTGTAGTCTTACCCAAAGTTTCCTGTCACGACACACAGACATACACACACGCAAACACACATTACACACACATATATACATACAGACACACACACACACACACACAGTCCATGCCAACAGTGCTTAAGAGAAGTTAAATTGAAATTGTCTTTTTAATTCACAACGTAAGACCAGTGCCGAAAATTATACAGAAATTGTGAGGAAGTTGGGTAAAGGAGAGAGAGAGAGAGAGAGAGAGAGAGAGAGAGAGAGAGAGAGAGAGAGAGAGAGAGAGAGAGAGAGAGAGATGGACGAAACGGTTTCCTGTCACTCTTTTCCCTTTTATCTTCTTCGGTGGATCTAAAAGAGAAAGAGAGATAGAGGAAGGGTGAAAAAGGGGTGAGAAAAAGAGACAGACAGACAGAGATAAAGATACAAACATTTAGATAGATCGACAGACAGACAGACAGACAGACAGACAGACAGACAGACAGACAATAAAAAGAGAGAGAATCAAGACACAGAGACAAGATCAAGAGAAATAGACAGACACGAAGGAGGTTAACATAAAAAAAAATTCAGAATGAGAGACAGAGCAAAAAAAATAGACCACGAGAAAAAGAGAAAGAATGAACCAGAGACTGAAACTTGACGATGGAAAGAGAAGAGGTAAAGTTTTTAATCCAAACGCCATCGGCCATAAAACAAACTTTAAAGGCTCCTTCTACAAGAGTTTGGTCGACATGTCCCTTCTTCCCGGCAGGTACTAACAAGCTACTGAACCTGTGTCGTCGGTCCAACTTGTTCCTGTCAAGACGGTGAATGGTTGTAATATTTCTCATCCTAAGTTGAAACACTCCTCGTGAGCTTCTCCTTGATGTTGGGAAAACTTTGAATTGATTAAATGAAAAAAAGTAAAAATCTGGGTTTTATTTTGTTTTCTTTTTTCAGACAGACAGACAGACAGACAGACAGACAGACATACAAAATTATTCCTCCCACTTTCATGTCTTTTTCAGTTAGAACTTCTCTCGTGAGGTTCCGGTGTTTAGTAAAGAGGGAAATTAAAGGTTTTCGTTTAACAGTCGAGAAAACATATGATTTTGTTGTCAATGAACTCACTACACTGAAGAACACTCATCATCTATCCCGGATAAAATATTGTAGGTATTTTTGCTGTTTTAATTTTAGTTGTTTTAAGTGCTAAGGTTTATCAATGGACATTTCTCATCACGTTACAAAAAGGACAAAGAAATTAACACTCTAATACCGATAAGAAGTTGAGAAATATCGTTGTAGGCTAAGTTTTACCTCACAGTATAATTTGTCACTCCTTCCCTCACAATCCCACCCCCTCGTAACCTTCCCCAGGACGCTACTAACCTGCCCACCTTACCACACCTCCATACATCAACCTCGTCCATCTATCTTCCCCCAAATGCTTCCCCCCTGACTTCTCAAAATCTGGAAATTCTCAA